>APFE031316219.1:220475-263354 GCA_000404065.3 Pinus taeda | reverse complement strand
AAATACTGAAATATGCTTACAACCAGAAATGGAAATAAACCAGCTAGGGCGATGGTAGCTTATCTCTGAGAAGAGATGTGTGACTACATGCCTCTGAACCGTGTTATAATGAGGCTTGAAGGCCTATTTATTGTTGAGAAACAATGGAAAACCCTTCGCATTCCAAAACCTGACCCTAGAAGATGAAACGCCAAATTGTGGGCCCCGTTTTTGGGTAAGTTGGTACATCAAATTCCCGGGGTCGCGAATTGGTCGTATTATCTCCGTTTGACATGCATGATAGCCCGTTGGAAAGATCTCTCCGAGGACTACAATGGAAAAGACGATTTTTACCCAGAAAAATTTCTGGCGGTAGATTTCCCAAAAAAACGTAGTTTAGGGCCTCAAAACGGCTCCGGAAGTTTAGGACCCGAAAAACTGCTAAAAATAGTAAACTGTGCTATAATTAAGGAAACTGAAAAACTGAAAGAGACAGTTGTGGGGATCCAAATGGGATAGGTGGGTGGCCACCAACATCCACCTGGATCATCAAATCTTTCTTAATATTTGTACATGTGTGAATATTCCACATATAAGTACAATGCATGTGATGAAAATGCCCATGACAAAAAAATCATAGAGAAAAATGTGAATAGTGATTTAATCAGGACAATGTCATATCTATAGAGAGCAACAAACCAAGGATAATAAGGGCTAAATGACATATAAGTTTTAGCTAGTGCACAATCTTGTAGGTTTGATGAGTTATAGAACACAAATTAATGTATAAGCAGGAAACTTTGGAAGGATCAATAGAGGACACCAAAAAGTTTCATGAGTGAACATGACATTATATAGAGGAAATACATACAGTGGCAGTTGATATAAGTTAAAGAATAAAAACATTAATGTTTTGATGGACAATTGTGGATAGTTTAATATGAGAACAATTGGGATTGGAGATAAAGCTTGATTGATCATTATGCAAAGGAATTCAAGTTCCCGACAAGCGTTAATATAAGGCTATATGAAACTGGATGAGAATGGATTATGGACAATAGGAGGACCATAAGTATTTTAAGTGGAAACATTTTTAAGGAATTGGTTAGGACTAGAGAAGATTGAGCCTATATAAAGTCAATGGATGAAAATCACATGTTCTTAAAGAAAACTAGCTAGCATATAGAATGACAAGGACAAGGAATAGAGGACATTTGCCCAATTTTAAACACAATGCTCTTGGATCAGGGACTTGGCACATTGCAAGCACCATTAGTATTTATGACACAAATCAAGGATGAGTTTCAACAAGCATTATCAATACAATGTAGTTGGGAGAATAAGGCACAATTTAGTGGTCAAATGAATGTTGTGTGGGATTTTGTACCTTGGACGTGGCTATATTAGATGTAATGTAAACATTTTGTATTTCCTATATTTCCTATGTTTGATATGGTCCTAAATGTGCACATGTTTTCTTCTACATTAAGGTTTAAGTGAACATATTTGTTGATATGGTCTATAAATAGATACATTCATAGTCAAATTATATCATTAGTTAACATTACAATCTATAGTCAATGTGTATATGTCGGTGCAACATTTAACAACTATGAACATAGTGGAAATTTATATAACTATTCAACAATGTAGAAGATCATGGATGTAATGGTCATTGAAGATAAAGTCAATTGTGTCTTAATGGGCATTAATTAAACAACTAGAGTTGATGCATGGAATTGTCATCTTTATAGGACAATGCCTGATTAATGAAAGGACTACCAATCAATCAATTGTTGGTCGATCTTTTATTTTTTCATTATAAGTCACAAGTTAATGATTGAGAAGTTAGTTATGAGAGCATAAATCTTCTTTCTAGTAATGTTAGATTCCTAGTTTTTCGTGGACTGTGCTAGAACATGAATCTCAACATGACAACATATAATAGGGCATAACATACTAGACTTGGACTACAACTGAGTCTCAAACTAGTCGAAGATGATTGTAACATTCGATCATAATAGAGATGACTATTGCAAAGTGGGTATTCTTCGCATACTTATGTTCTTACTATATATCTTGTGTCTAAATGATAGTATGTTATCTATTGTGTTTTCTTTTCTAAAGAACACCTCACGGGGAAACTCCTAGGGGATTCCTATTTGTCGATGTCACTTTGTGTAGACTTCTCATCATCAATCACAATGTTTAACTTGAAAGGGACATTGAGTAAGTCACATAACAAAGAAAGCTACTTGGAGGATTAACCTTAAAATCCTTTACATAAATTTCGAAACATTCAACACTAAAGATAGCCAATTAGACCTCTATTGTGTTTTTGTTATTAAATTATGCATAAGTAAGATTATGATTTTTCTTTTCCAAGTTTATGTTTGTATTGATGTCTTAGCTTCGACATTGAATTTTATAGTTTAACCATTTAGTTAGTTCTGCCTAATTTCTGAGTGATGGATTTAACTTGACTTAATAGATGTAAAAAAAAGGTTTAAAGTTTCATGATAGAGTAACCACCTCTTATAAGAATCCAAATGTTCAAACTAGTAATAAAGTCAATATTGATATGTAATACCATGAAAGCCAAGGTTTGAAGTGGAGGATTGTGTTTGGTTGAGTGTCGTGTTGGATTTGTACATGGAAGAGATGGTTTTATTTTAATGTAAATGGGCAAAGACTTTGATAAATTCACAAATAAATGAAGTTGACACATAATGGATTTATTCATTTATCCATAAACTTCCCCCCATACATGTACACACAGGGATAGATCACAATAATTTTTTCCACACTCCATGACATTGTAGATGATGGATGTATGTGAGGGAAAGTGATTTTGGTAAAGCAAGAGATGGTTCAGATGTGAAAGATTTCATTTGTCAAAATAATATTTTTCTTTTGAATGATGATGTTATCTGCATAAAAGTGATGGCAAAAAGTGACATTAAAATCTAAGTATTGCCAACATTCTAGTTGGTATGACACAACCCAATAATTATTGCTTTACGTAGGATTGTACTAAGCCATTTTTTTGAAATTAGACCGAGGGTGCCTTTACAATTACTTCTTATTAGGTGCTTTTTTGGGGGGGATAATTTGGCACTACAAACAATATCTAAAAATTTGTGGTTTGAAACCCAGAAATCTAAGTAATGGCTTAGAATTCTTCGAGATAGATAACACCATATTGATTTGTAAGCTCCTACACAATTAGGTATATGACAACAAATTTGAAAAGGTATAAGGGTGTTTTTCTTCAGGTTTTCTTATACTTTTTAGAGAAGGGCTAAATTCCCAGCATAGTATGTAGGATGCATCTTCTTGCGTCATTTGAGGTTTTTATGCCAATTTTAAGGGTAGAGGGGTACTCTAAATATTTTCTAGGGAAATGGTCTTTGTTTATTTTTTAGAATAATCTATTTAGATAGGTGAAACTCATATTATATTTATTTCACAACAATCAATATTTTATATTAATTTACAGCATAAATAAGGTGTTAAATTTTATTTTGGAGGTAATTCAAAAAAGGCTATCTAGTAAAGGGTTTGATAAGATTTAGTCGTAAGAGTGATCATTTAAACAATGGGAATTGTAGTCTAGTTCAACTTGGAAAATAACTCAAAGAAGAACATCTATGAGTAGAGGAGGAGGTAGAACTACTTTCATAGCACATATTTATCAGAAATAAAATTAATGGGAAGACAAGCATATGTCCATTTGTTTATTCAACATCATGTATGATAGAAAATGAAGAGGATACATCAACATAACATGCTTGAATTTATTATTGACCAGTGACAATAACCTCAGTTATGGTTTTATAATGAACACAATAATGCATTTATCAAATAATAGTTCTAATGTTAGGAGCTATAGACTTTGATCAATATTGGATCATTATACTATTTTCCATCTATCTCAATGTTTTTAGAGTGGAAAATTTGGAGGAATCAACTTGCAAGAGTAGTTTTATTGGTAGGGCCTAGTTTGAAGAATTAGAGTCTGAAACATTCAAGGCCATTTTAAGGCCTTAAATGACATTTTAGGGGTAAAACGTTCCCACTTCATTTTCAAAACCCAAGATGTTATTCTACACCCAGAGACCTTTCCAATGGTGCAAGAATCGAAGTTCGTATGCAAAAGTTATGCCTCCAAAAAGTTAACATATTATGTTTGACCATTATGGTTAAAGAAGATGCCACAAAAGCTCTCAATACTTATGTAGAATGGGCTAGTCACATGGGGACTTGGAAGCAGACTAGAAGGCTCAAATTTGTAATTCTAGTTGAGATCTAACTGAGTAAAACTTGACCTATAGTTCGTTACCGGTTTATGTTATGTTAGGAGGAAAATGGTTTCCATTCATTTTGATTATATCTTGTTCCACAATAGAGAAAACCAATTGAGAGAGTAACGAGAGAGCATAACAAAGGGAGTTAGTGTTATGTAGTAGTCTATCATGCCATAGATCTAAACTGAGTCCATAGAGAGTGTCTTCTCTTTTGTACTTACATTATTTTAGTTCCAAACAAAAGAGAGTAGAGTAGTCTCACCTTCGAATGAGGTTTTCTCTTGTAAAGGTTTCCTAAAGCATATCTCGTGTTTATTGTGGTTGGTATGTGATTGTATTTTATTGTTCTCTATTTTCTACATTTATCTATTACATGAATAATAATAATAAAAGAATTAATGAATTTGGAATCTAAGGAAATTAACCCTCATAATATAAATTTTAGTCTATTTTTATCAAATCTATTGCGATGAACTATCTAATGGAATATCCATGGAAATTTGTGGATCAGAATCTCACATTCTATTTACATTAAAAATTACACAAGGGTTGGTATTATATAATCACTATCATGGGCCTTATTTCTTCCCTTTAAAGAGCTTATTACTTGAAAAATGTTTATAGTGAGAATGATAATGAAAGTCATGAGATGTGGGAGGAGGGAACGCTATTGGATACTACAAAAATCATGATGCTCCAATCACATATTCAATTTTTGATTGCCTCTTCTTTTATTTCACCCTCTTCAAATTCTTCAAAAATAAATAAAATCTAAAATGAAAAAAACCTTTATAAATGAGAAAACTCTCTTACTTATGCATCATTGAGGAAAAACATGTTTGGTATTTGGTTAGGAAAGCATATTTGGGGAAATAAATGATAAACACCATTTTCCTATGGGATTTTAATTGAATTCTTTGTCAACTTGAGCTTTGGGTCTGCCTCTCTCATAATCCTTACAAAATTAGGGCCATCCTTGTGAGTTACAAGTTAAAATGATTATCCTACAATTCTTTGTTAGGTGCCTTCTCTACATAGGGATATTTTCTTCTTTGGAGTTTGTAACTTCATTTTCCTTTAAATCTAATTGTATTCAAACACATTCAAAATTAGGTAATAGAGGGCTCATTTGAGGAATTGGTTTTGATATAAAAACCAATCCAAGGAAACACCTAAAACAAGTGAGAAGGGGGCCAATTAAGAGTTCATACGTAGTCTTAAACTTGGACCAAAGAAGAAATTCAAATAAGGAATAAGGGATTTGATTGAGGAATTAAGCTTGGCCTTGAAATCAAGTGAAGGCCATAGTTCAAATAGCTGAGAAAGGTTCCAATTAAGGAGTGATGCTTCATCTTGAAATCAGGTGATGAAAGCCCAAATTAGACCTATCGACCCATAGTGCCTAGTTATTTGCTCTTTCCAAAAAAAGTTGCTTCCTTCAACCTTGTCTTGTTGTCTATTTCCAGGATAATAAATCCCTCTTATTTATATAGTGGGAGGATTTGAAAGGGTATGATATTTTTTTATATATCATTACTAGTGGGAGGAGCCAAAAGGGTATAAACCTTATTCAAATGAAATAGAGGCATGAAAAGTTCTAGAAACATGTGCCATTTCCTTCTTGTGGAGCTCCCTTACTTAGCACCCCACGACCACTCTTCAAGCACACACATTCTTAGCCTTTTCCTTTCAACACTATTCACCATTTTCTTGGGATTAAATTCCTTTGGTTTGGCCCATATATGTTCCACCCTCCAAATAACCTTTGTCATGTGAACCCACTCTAATGGAATAAAAAAAACACTCAAAAAAACCCACCAGGATAGAAACTCTAGGTGGGACTCATAACTAAGGTTTCCCATTTAATGCCTTTGGCCCACTTGCTGAAGCCCGACTTGCTAGAACAAACTATTACAAAAGGTCGCAGGGGTAGAATAATTCCAGGAGAGACCCACTACACCTTGTAAGCCTAATTCTCATTGCTCACATATTCTCATTATGTTCTCCTTTGATCCTTTTGGCCTAAAGCCTCCATACCGACGCCCGTCAGCTATTATTCCCAGTCCTTTATCAAAGGCACACAAGCCTTTTCCTCTAGGATGAATTCAATCATTCTTATGTGGTCCTAGTACACTCCACATAATCCCGAACTTTTCTTATTGGTTGACTTTACACATCAACCCATGACTACTCAGAATGGCTACTCATTAAGCCCTTCTTCTATGTACTTCCAGGATGCAACCTTCATCCTGACACTATCACTTGATGACTTTTATCAGGGTTTTGTCTCCTGTTAGCACTCCTCAGTGTCCCAAGGTTGATAAAGGAGACCGACAGAGGTAACGTCAAACCAATCTTTAAACTTGGCAGCTAGCCCTACCAAATTAGAGAGGCCTCTCTCAAGAATATAACAACCAATGAAATGAATGGAGAGGGAATTCAGATGTTAGGCTAGATATTAAGCTCAATGGTGTTTGATTTTAGAGTTTGTTGGATAAAGCTCATAGATCTAGGAACTAGGCTAAGGTTTCTAATGATCAATTGCGGAGATATAATGGGGAAAGGTAGGCATGATCAGTAACAGAAATGGGTTTTTGGGGTGGTGAAGAGATGAAAAGATGGAATATCAGAATGAACATGTAACCATGAATTCATTCATCAAGAAGAAAGAGCACTAGCATGAAAATCTCAACAAAACAAAGCATATAACCTATGAATTCTATTTAAAACTCATGAGATGATCACAAGAAAAGCATAGAGATTGTAGGAAAAGAAATATCAGAGAAAACACCGCCACAAAAACATACCACAAGAATCCCAAGATAATAACTGAGACTGTCTGTTATATTACTGCAAAATGTACACTAGCTCCAAAGCTATGATTCACAAACATCCAACCTACAATACTTCGAAATCTAAAGTATTTATACAATTATTTACAAAATAAACATCCTAAAATAGAATTCAAGATTTGTTATGAAAATTCATAAAAATAGTTGAAACTGCTAAAAATATCATTTGGCTGAGCTCTAGTGTTATTCTAGGCATTCTCGTGTAACTGAGGCCTCAAACAAATATTGTTGTTAATCCTGTTGGCTGATAAACTGCATTGTTGTTCCACTTTTTACTGCCTAAGTGTGCTAAGAAGGTCTTCATTGTCCTCTGAGCAGCAATGAAACAGATGATAATGTGCAATGTGAATGGAGGTCGTGGTCTTTCAATTGAGAAAATATGGAAAGTTATATGAAAACAACGAGAAATCATGGCCGAGGGCGTCAAAAAAATGAATTGATATTGACCATCAAGAAGAATTATGAACCGTCAATCTCATTTTTCTGATCTTAACCGATACAATTTGGGTCATTAATCCTTATCGCAATCGCATCCAAGATGAGGTTGTATCGTATCGTAATCGCAATACAGAGAGGAGCCTTTACACTATTTTTTCTTGTTTTACAAAGAAGGTGGACCTAAAAATTTAAAATTTTCAATACATAACATATCATGTCAAGAGGAAATCACACATCACCATCGGGGAGTGGAAAGGGGTTTCAGTAGAAGGGGAACTTAGTATTTTGCGATTGCCGATTGTGATATCACAATCGGTGAGTCAGGTCTTATTGCAATCAGTGAGGGAGGAGGGTGGCGGGACTTATCGTCAGAGGAGTTTTGTGATATTAGTGAGCAGGAAAGGATTTTGTGATATCGCAATCAACGGTCGAAGGGAAGTGATAAGTAGAAGGGATACATGGTAGTAGGGAAAGCCGATTTTCGAAGCCCCCCCCCCCCCCCCCCCCCGCCCCTCATCACCAATAAAGAGAAACATTGCGGGGGGGCGAAAATGCCTTAGATCTGTCATATGGAAATAGGATTGTCATCGGGGAGGGAAGACGATCACTATTTTATTTTTCATGTCATATGCATTGAGAGTGATATGCGATGTGGGTTTCCGCCCCTAAAAGGGACTTTAACATTATTTATTAATGTTTTGAAACATTCAAAGGAAAATAGAACAATGGCTAGAATTGAACTATTATCAAATCATGGACTTCGGCTAAAGTTTCAATGTATAAACAATGGAAATGCAGCTAGAGGGATATACAAAGGAACTTTGGGATAAGGCTAGAGTTTGGGAATTTGAATATGGAATGTGAGTTTTTCCAAGGAAAAATAGGTTTTGACTTAGGATTTAAGAATCTTCTCAAGGACAAAGGGGTTTTAGATGAAATGACGCGATTTATCAAGGAGGGTTGAGGGAGGTATATGAAGTATGAATGAGGATGTTGAAACAAGATGAAATCTCCTTGAACTTTTTTTCCCTTAATTACTACTCCCATAATGATGACTAGGTGATGTCGTGACTCTTTTTATGACCTTTTTGATGATTTGACCTAATGATGACATCCAATGGAGTATAAACTGATTATTTGGACCTTGAAACATGATTGACCATGAGATGAGACTGAGACGGTGATCAAGACATTTTACTAATGAATCATCATAATGAGTGATGACATGACCAAACTGGAAAATTGACCATGAAACATAGGGAGTAGTAACATGCCTAGACACACTAACCAATGACCGAATTTTTATTTTAAAACCTATTGAAACTATAAAAATTTGACTTAGGACCCTATCAAAACTTTGAAAGAATACATTTCAACACTGGTGACTCATAGGACTAACATACACTAACATCTCCCGTGCCTCTCTATTGACAAACTTTCATCAAGACTCTAAAAACTAAGTGTTGTGTTCCTCTGGCTTAACTCTGCCTCTACCCTTGTTCTGTGCCTCCTGACTCCTCTATTCAAACTCGGCTTTGTCTCACCCTTTTTCTCCTTACTCAGACTTCACCTTCAAACTTCTCTTCTACTTGTAATCAATGCTCAATATTATTAAAATACTCCTATGATCTTTGTTTAATGGATCGTTGATCCTTTTTTTATCAATGTTCAATGCATATATCTCCTAAGCTTATTCAACTCTCTACAGTTCATGTGTTTTGCTCACTAGTTTAAACCACTACATGTTCTAAACTTCATTCCATCGTTCACTTAGCTTTGACCTACGACTAGTTTTCAAATACGAATCCCTCCTGAGCTTTACTTAATGTTTTGAAACTTTGTAAAGTCTTGCGTGTTGTTTCAGAGTGCTATCCTTCCTGAGCTTGATCAAATTGAACTTGTAACACCTACATCAAGCTAGACTTGACACAATGCATGAAATCATGTTACCCATAATAACAAGACTTATAACAATTAGCATAAATGGTAATCCAACTCATATACTCGAAAAAAGCAATCCTTCCATTCATATATACATATCAAATAATTACAAAACGCCCTCTCATCCTAATTATTCGAATGAAGCCCCTCCTTGGCCTTATGGCCCTAATTGGCCTTCAATTCCTCTTGAGCCTCTCTTTCCCACTCTTTCTCTACCTTCTACCTATTATAAAATTGATAACATTTATACAAAAATAGGATTTTGAACTTATTTAGGTTCAGATCCACAATCTCCTCACCAAAATCCTATCTCTAGAATTTCTAAATCAACTAAATTCTTAAGGGATCTAACCAACCCATAAATTTCTCTAACTCTCCTAAATACTCTCAACATCTCTCTTTAGAAGAGATCTAATTACATCAATCCTTGCTTTATTTACAATTTTTTCTAGGAATTTAGGAAAATACATCAAATTAAACAATTTCACTCATTTAGGGAACCAACTCCCTTGCTAAATGAAAGACCCCTATTCTAGTCAAAATACATTTTGACATGCAAGAGGAATTCTCTTGCATCATGAGGCCAAGAAAACACTTTGACCAAATCAAGGGTATGCTTTTTTAACCAAGATGGAAGTAAAGTTCAAATAAAAACTAAAAAAGAAAAGGTTTCAATAATTCGTGAAGAGTTCCAAAAGGTTGACAAATTAAGTAAAATTTTCCAAGTGTGAAGAAACCCTTGATGATGTGAAAACTATGAAGGCAAGTCTTGGTTTCGAATGTAATTTTACATGTAAGTTCTTTGGGCTCAACAAGGTGATAGCAAGGGATATGGCTAACATTCTAATGAAGAATTATTATTAAAGAGTAGTTATCAAAGTGTTATCACCCAAAAGGGGATCACCTAGCCATTTCCCACTATGATGATCGAAATACACCATGTATTATGGGTTTTACACATTAAAACCCACTTTCACCTTGGGAAATAATTTAGAGAACCCCTTTTCCTAGATTATTTATGTTTACCCACTTGAAAATAACCCATAAATCCATCGAATCAATTTTATTTTTTACTATATCACCCAAGAATAATTAAATAAAACATTATTTATTTATTATTCCTTAATAATTACACTTTTCTCCTATGAAATAATTATTTAGTAAATATTTCTATATTACATTGATACCATCTCTTAGAAATAATTAATAAACCATTTCTATTTATTAATTATTCCAACCACTTGTCTTAATTAACTCAATTAATAGTTATTTTTTGAGTTAGTTAAGTAGAGAAAGATTATTTACCATTTCATGAATATTTTAGTCTCCTAAATAAAATAAATTACTCATAATAGTTAGATCTTGATTTGGTTTGATAATATTTTATTGTTTGAATAGATCTAGATCTATCCTAGAATTTTATTATAAAAATAGAGGTTTTTTCTCACCTTACACACATGATCATTATTATCATCGTCACTTTGATCACATAACTTTTGACTCCATATTGAGTTCTACCATTCTTCTTCTTTGTCCATTTACAACCATAGGAGAGAGAAATAGTTATCTGAAGCATAGGGACACAAAAGAACCCTCCCATGGAGAACATTAAAGACCTAAGTCTGTGTTCCACTCCATAGGTGGCGTTATTAATTAAAGTTCTTTCCATTGGGTTCTATCCTATGATTATTTGCATGTATTTTCATATTTTATGAACTCTTTTACATGTTTTCTCTAACATTTTTTTGCAGATATGAAGGTTATTGCTGAAGATTGTAGGGTTTTGCAACATTTTTCCTTTTACTTTTCATTGTTAGGTGGATTCATCATCAATAGTATAAAGTAAGGATTTGGTACACTAATCCAAAAAATTAATCCTAACAAATGGAAACTCCACTGTGTTAAATCATTATATCTCTGGTGACCACATTTCTATTTTTGCATATTCTCTCTTTAATTTACTATTTTTATCTATTGGTGATGGTTTTTGGCAAAATACTTTCATTTATGTGTTTCTGTCGATGTTTCACAAGTTGTAGGTTCTAACCACATTAAAGATTGTAGGATCTGACCAAACCCTAGAAGCAAGAGCACTGGAGAATCCAACACACTTTTTATGAGAAAACTTGTACTGGCCAACATAGGAAATGTCTTTTTTCTGCACTACCAAAAGTTTTTCAGCTTTTTTTATTTTTTGTTGAAGTTCAGTTATGTCTATCTATTAGGGGGGCTTTCCTCATATTTTCAAAACACTTTAGGCCTTTATCTCTTCAGTTTACCTACTTTCCATAGGAATGAAAATGCCCCTATGGGGTCTAAAGTACTCCTCCACCACTTTTCAAGGGGTTTTGCTAATTTCGTAGTATGTTGTTCAAAGTTGTTTACCACTAATTTTCTAGCAGCTTCAACCTTATGTTCCAACCTCTTTTTATGCTTTAAAATTGCAATTGAGCCCCACTTAGGCCTTTGTTCCACCATCATTCAAATTCCTTTTTAGGTACACTTTCATTAGTCAGAATGTTTGCTTCACTTTTTGGTTATATTTCAATGTTTCTTTGTTGATTTGTTCTGTATAGAGTAGGCCTCTTTAACCATAGATCCTATCCCCTTTGAACTGTGATCTCTTTGCCTTCTTTTTTTGCTTTTTGTATTGTTTTTAGCCTCCTTGGCTGGGAAGTATTGTGTGTTTAGATATGTTTACTTTATATTCATTTCAATTAAGTTTCAAGTTCTATCATTTACTTTTCATCAATACATTTTATATTATATGCAAACCAGTGACATTTCACATATTTTTACACACACTTCACACCTTAAGTGAACAAGAGCTTGGTTAGAACCTCCAAGACAAGACAATTAAAAATAACCACTTAATCTAACAAACGTAGATCTAAGCCCACTTGGGCACTAAAAAAAAAGAATCTAATAATTAGGTTAGGGTTGGTGGGTTAGGCATCCCAATAATGCCCACCAATCAATTTACACTGAGACATAGTTGTTTTCCTATTACGGTTCTTAAAATCCTCCAAAATACAACCATCCAAATCCAGTGTTGAGTAGAAACCCATTAGAGGGGGTAAGGCTTAGGCCAAGGATACTGTTAGTTACCCTTGAAGCTCCTAGTTCTTGGTTGGAAATATGGGTCTACAATTGACACCAAGAAGTTGAGATTCACTCGCCCGTAGTGGACAGAGGTAACCATAGTGTCATTTCTTAGGATTAAAACACCCTATATGTGGTGGTTGTGGGAAGAAATCATACCTCTTACCCTACCTTTAACTCAATGCACTGCTCGCGGACATCAAATCCCACAAGTAAGAAATTTTTTGGAAGACCATTGAAACATAGATCTAGGATTTGTTTAAGGTGTAGTTGACCTTTAGGCTAGGAATCATTTTTCTTTCATAGGATGAGTTTCCTTGAATTAGAGTAGTAGTAAATTGTAGTTAGTTTACACTTTGCACCACTACACATAGTGCTTTCTTGCTCTCTATTGTTCTTTTTCTTCATCCTTTTTCTATAGTCTTTAGCATTCTCTTTGTCTTTACATTATTGCACCCACTAGATGTTTTTCATGTTGAATCCATGGTATTCATTCTTAGTTTCCATTAGGACATCCATTAACACTTGCTAGATGAGTTAGGGTCCATCTCCATATTCCACCTTCAAACTTTAGTACTTCTTATTTGTCTAGTTCTTCCTCAGATCCTAAGTCCTCTCAAATCCGAGCCACTACCATGTTTCGCATCAATGTTGATGATAATATTGGTTCCAGCGAAGGCACCAATATTAGAGGAAATGTTGGTAATACTTAGGGTCCCCCTCCTAGAGGTAACATTGGAACTCATATGGAATGATTATCAATAAACCAAATATTCCCTATATATTGGTTTGAATCTCCTCAATTTGAACCATCTCATTAATGATCCTCTTTAGCATGAGTTCAATTGGCCACCTATGCCAACCAAGCTCCCATCTGATATACCAAAATTTGAAGGGAACTCTGGGGAGGATACCACTAACTAGGTTTGATCGTTTCACATGTGGTGTTCCTCCAATTCCATATTGGAGGATCTCATTCGTTTGTGCATGTTTCAATGCACCCTCACTGGTTTTGCCATGATGTGGTATGTAGACTAGCCCCATGCATCACATAAGGTGTTTGTGACCCTACCCAATGAATTTCTATCCTATTTATAGTTACCTATCCATTACAATAATGATACTGAACTTTTTTACCTCATACCTTTAAACCTTTATGACCCGCATTTATGATCACGTTCAGAAATGGTGCAGAAGGAATAACTTGTGCAAAGCTATGAAATTAGAAGACCGAGTTTTCCTAGATTAGTTCCTGCAATCCCTCCTTGCTCCAATTGGTAAATATGTGTCATCCACTTTCCCTAAAACAGAAGAAGAAGCCATTCAAAAGGTTTTGTAATTTGATTTGATCTATGTACAATTAGGTTATGTCTATACCATTCTCCTCAACCTCCCTCGACCTAGTGCTTCTTTTGTATTACAAGAATCTCATGGCATTGACGATGTAATCAAATTGGTTTCTTAACAACATCCTTCCCCGTATCCACAAGGATCTATGGGTTATGAATAACCTTAGGGGGGGGCACTTCCACCTACACTTATCCTCCCCCTGACCCTTTAAGAGTAAAATCATACAGGAGCATGAGTACACCTTATGAATTTTCCCAGCCACGTCCATCGATGTTAGGGCCAACTAGTACTCATCTTGGTTTCCAAAATGTTATTGTGAATCCATACTATCCTTATTTACCACCTAGTTCTCCAAACCCAATGACACCAACACCTCAAGCTCCCATTCCTTAGCCCCCTTTGTCGCAACAATAATTGCATCCACAAAGGTAGGTGTATGATGAGTATAATGTTTCCCATCCCACTAACCCCAAGAGGAAGAATAAGGGAAAGGGTAACCAAAATCAATAATATTAAGGAAACCAAGGCAACATAGGTCATCAACTTAATACCAATAAGGGTGATAAGTCTAATATTGCTAACCATCAATAGGGCACCCAACTCAAGCAAAGAAAGGATCTTCACACCAATAATCCTTGTGCATTATGCGACACTTATGGACATTCTACTCATGACTATCCCCTTCTCCCTCAGATGCACAAAACATGGGAAGTCCAAGAAGATGCCTCTAGAGGGAAGCAACCTATGCTTTCATCAACATATCCCTCTATGTAGTTGATAGTGCTTACGAATCCTTTCCCTAGCCAAGGATATGTGGCCATCCAAGATGGCCAAAATCCTTATGTTCCTCCCTCTCATCAAACCAAGAATGGATCTTACCAAATTCTCATGTTGAATTTTGAGGAATTCAACCTTAAAACTCGGTTGTGATAATATGATTAACCTCCTGAGAATTCATCACCAGAGGTGCAACCGAAAGTATCCATAGAGCCTCTATTGTCACCTAATGGTACCTTACATATCCTTCCACATAATGTATACGTTCCTTCCAATATTTTCAAAGGTCCATTATGTCAAAACACTGCCAATTCCCAAGTCACCCACAACTATAACATATTAGATGAATTGGCACAATCTCCTACCACCGTGTCAATTCTAGAAGTTCTCCAGATGTGCCCATCTCAATGAAAGGCTCTACCATCTTCTTTGGATGATGTGGACCCTTCATATTATCATATTATTGTCTTTGATGTTAACAAATCATGTCATCCTCACCTTCCCCCTTCCATTTACTTCCAGACACTGGTCTCCATCAAGAATTTTATTTTACAATGGTGTATCTTTGATGAAGGTGCATTCACATGTGTGATGTCTGCCCAAGTATGGAAGCAACTTGGTTCTCCTGAAATTTTTCCATCAACTATTACCATGGTCACCCTTCATAAATCATCAGTCTATGCCAAAAATTTCCTGTCCTTGTCACCAATAGGTAAGTCATGATTGATATTGAAGTCATCAATGCACCTTTTGATTATAACCTCTTACTTGGCTGTATTTCATGTATTCCATGAAATTTATCACCTCTTCCATTTTTTGTACCTTGAGCTTCCCTCATAATGAGAAGATTTTCACCATTGATCAATTGATTTACTATGATCTTCAATCTAAGACATTCACTCAAAATGTCATTTATTTGATGATGGGAAATAATATAGTGCCTTCTTTAACCAAAATCAATCCAGGGGTCTATAATTATTCCTCATTACTTAGGGCATATTATGGACCACCGCCTGTTCCTACCGAACCTAAATCTTCCAATGTTTTCATGCTTCAAGAGTCATGATTTTGTCTATAGCTTGGTACCTCTTCATAGCAGCGAGTGCAACAACAATTTATTCTTCCAAACTCAGTTGGTGCCTCAAGAGTAGTTCCTCTTGGACACCATCCATTTGACCAGATAACTTTTATGTTCTTGCTACTAGAAATAGTCCCCACTCTTGTGATGGCTATGTTGATTTTGTCAAATTTTACCTTACAGATGCTAGTATGGTACATTGGTCCTCCTCCCAACACCCCTCCTGATCAACTCAAACCTTAAGTGGCTTTGACATCGGTACAACTAATTCCCACTTCCCCTACCACTACTGCAATTCCATTGCAACCTTCGCAACAATCTACTCATGTTGTGAAATAAACAAGTGAGTGGGGAAAATCTTGAAAAAAAAGCAGGGATAAATATAAGGAAACCCAAGTGATATCCACTCCATTTGTAGCACCTAAGCCTACTCCTCCATGTTCTTTGTTTGATCTCCATGGCCATGCCACTAACGATTTCTCTACTCTCCCCCATGTTAAGGGTGTTATTTCTAAGGAAAAAATTCAACCAAACCTTAACATCTTTGAGGTGTAATCCAACTTACCTAAATCATCCAAAAAGAATGAGACTTTACACATAAATCATCCATGTTCTTTGTGTGATACATATGGAAACCATTCACATTGTCCTCATGTCCACTATTTTTTCAATACCCTTACTATTCTTTGTGATATGAGTGTCACTTGTAGTGAAGCCTCAAGTCCTCTACCTATGAGACCCAGCAATACTTTGTCACTAGGGTGGGAGGCTAGTCAACCCACTATCATGATTCACCCTCCTAATGTGTAATGGTATACAAATTCATACCCATTATTTACTTATCATCATCCATGGGATTGACATATTCAAACTCCTTGGATCTGTTTGAGTGTACATCTTTAGGTTCCCCTTCTAAAGTTACTTCTGTCTCAACGTTGTTGGACCTTGAATCCACTTGTCATCAGTGTCCCCTAGAAAACGTTGCATATGTGAACCATGTGTCCCATGATGATTATTGGTTCAATCACCCCTTACGTCAAACTCAAAATTTAAACCACATCCATCTTGTGGCCATTACATAGCCACACAATGTTTGGTAAGGGGGCATCAATTTTTTAGGGTCCAAAACAAGTAATTCTCCCCAACACTCATATTGCATCTAGTATTCTTGACTTTATTACCATTATTCTTCCCATTTCTAAAGATGATCCACTCAGTCATTCGTACATCAATCTGGGGATGATCCACTCAGTCATTCGTATATATTATGTCAAAAACCCAGTCCCTTAGACATTGTTTTCTTTCAACCATAGTTTAATTAAGGTGAGAATCAGATCACTATATCCCAAGCCACTCTTTTCTATGGTGACACCATATTTGTGAACTCAAAAATCAAGTATATTTGACTCATATATGTAGTTCCAAGTGATATCAGCACTCTGTCATTGCCTTTCTCCTACAGCATCCTCCATCCATTCTTCCCATAAGAATGCAATCACATTAACAAATGGTGATGACACAAAAAATTGTATAACCATATTATGTACCTTCATACAAGTATTTGGAATCCACCATTTTGAATACGCTTGACATGCCCATAACATGTTGCATACACATCCAATAGGAGGCACCATTCCCACTTTTGCATACCCAATGAATCCCCTCCATCATCAAATGTTGGGGGTAGTATCTCATGCTTGGAGGAATGATTCCCCCCATCACTACCTTCTCACTTGATTATTATACATTCTCGACCTAGACCCCAAAGGTCTAGGTCAAGTTGATTACCCTCCCATTTCTTGTATAGTTTTTCCTACCAGTCCCTCTGATGAGCCATATACACTTTGAATATAATAGATGATTGATGCCATATATTAAAAAATTGTATTCTATGTGATGCCGCATTTATTGATTGATCCCCTCTAGTGTCAATTTCTACCAGTCACATTATTATCCCTTGTGGCTTCATTGAGGACTCATCATTGCCTCAATTGTGGCGGGCTCTCCCCTTCCGACTTCAACACATTTATTTCAGGAGAGTGACCTAGAGGGCATAGTATCTTGGATCCATTTTCTTAATTATTGGGTGCCTCAGATCAAGCAAAGGGAGCCATCATTTTTCTTTAATTCAATTGTTTCTCACGTGCTCAACTTTAGCTCATTATTGCATGATTCAGAATTGTGCACTTGATATTCCAATGCTTCATTATCTTTTCCCAACATTTACCGGGCATGTGTGAGACGTTCTTAGACCTCATGATGGGGTGGCCCTTTAGGTAGCCCCCCACATGCATGTCCATCAACAATTCCTGATTCAAACTCAAATGTAGTTTAGCAGATTTGACTAGCCTTGTTTCCATCAATCGCAAAGCTTGCCACATAAGCTCATCCTTTAGTTGGCGCATCCAGATATTTCGTTCCCTTTCTTGCTCAACAAGGCTTCTTTGATTATGATCTCCCTCTCTCGTCAGATTAGGGGCATTTGGTCCTATGTACTAAGTTCAACATCGTTCATTGTATCACTCTTGGCCTTTATATTCCAAGCACATGTATATGGGACTCTTTATATAATTGTATTATTTTTTGGCCCATTCATGCCAACACACCATGTATCATCTATTATTTTGCTAAGACCCACATTTTTGTGTGAACCATTATTCTTTGTAAGGTGTTATCTCAGTGAGTATGGGTATGCCTTCCTCACCTCATTGAGGTCATGTACACACCATATGGAGACTTCGCTTTAACAAGTAGGTCCCGCATCCTCTGCATCTGGTTCATCCCTTCGCTGCAATCTCTCTCTCTCTCCATTGACTCCCCCTTTGGTGTCTAGTGAAAATGAACCTACAATGTATTTCGGTCATACAATGTGCTCCTATCACTCATACATTGGGAAGGAATCTGTTATCAACTAAAAAAATAATATCCTAGCCATTTTCCACTAAGATTATCAAAATACAACACGTAGTATTAGTTTTATACATTAAAACCCACTTTCACCATAAGCAATCATTTAGAGAACTGATTTTCCTAAATTATTTTTGTTTACTCACTTGAAAATAACCCAGAAATCAATTTAATTAATTTCCTTTTTTAATATATCACCCAGAATATTTCAATAAATCATTATTTATTTATTATTCCTTAATCATTACACTTTTCTCCTATGAAATAATTATTAAATCATTATTTAGTAATTATTTCAACCACTTGTCTTAATTAACTCAATTAATCATTTTTTTGAGTTAGTTAAGTAAATAAAGATTATTGATCATGTCATTAATATTTTCCTCTCCTAATATAATAAAATACTCATAACAATTAGATCTTGATTTGGTCGAATAATATTTTATTGTTTAACTATATCTAGATCTATTCTAACATTTTATTATAAATAGAGATGTTTTTCCTCACCTTACACACATCATCAATATCATCATTGTCACTCTGATCGCACAACTCTTCAGCTCTCCATGTTGAGTTCTACCATTCTTCTTCTTTTCCCATTTGCAACCAGAGGAGAGAGAAAACAACTAACTGAAGCTTAGGGACATAAAAGAACCCTCCCAAGGAGGAGAGAATTAAAGACCCAAGTCTATGTTCTACTCCAAAGATGACATTGTTAATCAATAAAATTAAAGTTCTTTCCATTGTGTTCTTTCTTATGATTATTAGCTTGTATTTTCATATTTTATGAACTTTTTTGCAAGTTTTCTCTAACACTTTTTTGCATATCTGAAGGTTATTACAAAATATTATAGGGTTTTGCAGCTTTTTTCTTTTTTCTTTTCATTGTTAGATGGGTTTGTCACCAACTTTAAAAATTAAGGATTTGATATATTAATCTAGAAAATAACTCCTAACACAAAGTGCAAATAATGGCACACATACATGATCAAGGAAAACAAACAAGAATAGATATGATATATTCTACTCTAAACTATATGTTTATAGTGACCAAAATGCTAAAACTATGAAAGTAGTAAACACTCCCTAAGCTAGATTTATGAGAAGAAATATAAGTTAAAATATTGCAAAAGAAATTAAGCTCACTGAGTTCCTAAGTTCTTGAAGAATGTACAATGAGTTCCAAGGCTCTACACACTACAATTATTCTTACATGCAAATATTAGTTAACTTATATTTGATTGTCACACTCCATAATGTGAGTGCAACATGCCTTTCTTCTAATGCGAATGTATTTTAATCTAGAAATATATAACATCGAGGCTCTATGCCCAAAGTTATGAGCCATAGAGATGGATAAGTTCAATTTGCAACATTAAGAATTTTACAAGTATCTAAAACTATTTTAGAAATTATAATTGTGATCCATAAATTCCCACAACAATGGTAAAATATTTGTGTATTTAAATCATTTGTATTTTTAAAACCTAAAAAATTTGTACCAAATTATGCAATATCTATGTTGAAGTCAATAGTTATGTTAAAACTTGAATTTGAATTAAATTGAGTTATTTCCATGACTTGGATCAATCACATTAATGAATTTACGATGTTAGACATTCTCATATAATTGTAAAATCATCATTTTTTATATGGTATGTTATGATTTATTTTTCTTATTAAATTGTTTATTTTGTCTTATAAAATAAAATAAAATAATATTTTCTTATCATAAAATATATAATATTTTTGCTTTTTATTTAATTTATTAATTTAGATAATAAATTTTAGTACAAAAAACTTTTGAAAATAAATACGTTGTAAGGTCATATTAATTTACATCATGTTCATTATAAAAGAAAATCCAATTAAATGCATTTATTATTATATTGCCCTCTATTTATTAGGTGCTAATTTTTTTTATCAAAATGAAGTAGTGGTTTTTTCATGCCGACAAACTCCCCTCAAGTGATGTTAATTTTACAATAAAAACCAGATGCAATCTTAAATAGGGAAGAAGGTTCACTTAAATGCATTTTTAACAACGTTGTTTAATGATGGGGCCAGTTAATTTTACAATAAAAACCAGATGCAATCTTAAATAGGGAAGAAGGTCCACTTAAATGCATTTTTAACAGCGTTGTTTAATGATGGTGCCAGGACTTCTTGTGTTGTGCAACAATTTCTCATTTATTGGTCTTAATCTTTAGGTATTTATACATTTATTGTATAAATAGGGAAAATTAAATTTTTTTTAAAAGCATAAGAATATAAGTTTAATTTAAAAGATTTTCTTAAAAATAAACTTTATTTTCTCTTTTAATAAAATTTCACTAGTGTTTGAAAGACCAAAAGTACCTTTAAAGGCAAGTTCGACCATATCACAAATTGCAAAGTCCTAAGAGTATAAGTTTATCTATTGAGTCAAGGCTTGCGACTACAATAAACGATAACCCTTGGAGAACCCAAACACGTTCATTTTTTTATAAAGGCTTAAAAAGATTAATGAGAATGCTTTAAGGTAGAAACACCCTGCATCACAATTCATATACCCGAAAAGCCTCACTCTCGCAGAATGCGATACCATCGGACACAGTGAAACATTAAATCATATTATTAAAATACAATCACATCGAATGTATCGCAAGAATACCAACAAAATCCACCCATAACATTCCAAATGGTTCTGATAGTGATAAAGTTATTTATTAAAGAAAAGCGCCCAAGGAAATTATAAAGGTTAAATGAAAATTTTGCTTAAATACAAACCTAGGGCCCACTATACTCCTGCATCGTTCATCATGTTAGGATATTCCGACACATAGGAAACAGTTAAGTATAACTTGGTCTAGTGTATAGTTAGGTAAATTGTGTTTCTTTAGTATGTACTTTTTGTAACTTACAATCCGACGGTCATGATATGTTCTAAACATGAAGTGATTTGACAATTCATTCTCTCCTCAGTATCACTGACACTTGATCTGTGCTTAACACCCGATTGGTCCATAATCTCTATTTAAAGAGCATGGAGAATCATTTGTAAGGTGACCGTTCATGAGAGAAGCTTATGTAAATTTTCTTTCTTTTACATTAATAAATTGTGTGAAATGGTTGCGTTGGCTCAGTTCGTGGACTGTTTTCCTCTTTGAGGGTTTTAACCACGTCAAGAATACTGGTGTACTGATCTGTGATCTGTTTGTGGGCGGTGTCATTTGGTGTTCTATCTGAGGAAATTACCCTGTAAATTTCTACATGGTATCAGAGCTACTTGAGGGCCACATCCGTTGGTGATCCAAATCCGAAGTCGGTACAACTGCATTCGACTGTCATTTCCTAGATCTATTCTTTCTTATCACTTTCGGACCGAGAGGGCTGCTCTATTGTGTTAGGAGCATCTGTTCCAGTGAAGAACCCCTTTTGTTTCGCGCGAAAAGGTCTCCAGTAGCCCTAGCTATGTCATTTTTAAGATCTAGAGGTATACAATCTTTATTTGCAGTTTTAGTTATTTATCTTTATGTTTATTTCGATTAATTTATCTCTCTATTTTTTTATTATCGGATCTATACCTTTCATTTATGTATATGCTCTTTGCCCCACGACTCTGTGCGTTTTGGGAAAATCAAAAATAGAAATGAAGAATTGTTCTCATGTGTATGCTCTTTGTCGCAGCCCCTTAGTGTGATCTCGAAAAATCAGAGACATTGAGGAAAACATTTAGTTTCTGTAAGGTTTGGTTTTTTTTGCATGTCCATTCTGGGTTGTGTGTTTTTTTGTTTTGTAGGCAAAAATGGCTTTATCAAGTAAGCACGCACTCCAAAACTTCAATGACTAAAACAAAAAAACCCTTCCTCTTTTGCAAAAATTACTAACATTTTAAACTAGTTCACTTGGTCCAAAGTTACTTTATGATAATAGAGGTCTTGGTCCAAAGTTACTTTATGATAATAGAGGTCTTGGGTTCAAATCTTTCTTTTTATCAAGTTACTTTTTCAAAAAACACATGTAGCTTATGTTTTAAAGTTTATTTATGTAAAAGTGTTCTCACCCATTATAAAATGTGAGTCACTTATAATTCTAAAGTCTATTTATCTTTTATTTAAGTTACAATTTAGTGGGTAGGTCATAAAGTACCATTATAAAAGTGACTTTCACTTATTTATAAAAGTGGGTCACACATTTTTTTTTTTTAAGTGAGCTAATTAGATTAAGTTTTGAAGGGGGGTGGCGGGGAGGTTTTTTTTAAAACATAACATTATCATTCATTTCCGCTCATTCATGTACTTCACTGGCATCTTCAACAACTTTTCTTAAAAAAACCATAACTTATTCATCCGAAAGCTGTTTTTTGAGCCATTTTTTTTTAATTGGCCTAACTTTCCGAGATCTTACCATTGGAACACTTAGTTTTAGCATATACAACATTAGTTTCTGTTAAAATGGAAATTTCATGCTAAGTTATTGTTGACAGCACCAACTACCTCCAATGGGTGTCCTACATGGACAATTTACTTAGAAGTAAAGGTATTTATAGAATAGCCTCAGGCCAAGAGTCTAAACCTAAAGATGAAGATAAGGAGCCAAATGGTAAAATAGGCAAGATCAAGCACATGGGTTGATAGGGATGTCTGTTTCTCGATACCTTAGATTCCATATCGCAGAACTTGATACCCCTGATGAAGTAATGGAATAGCTCAATAAAGTTTTTATAATTAAAAAATGAAATTAGAGCCCATCAACTTGAAAATGAGTTTCTTAGGTTGGACCCCAATAATTTTTCTCCCATTGAATTTTTTTGTCCAAGTTCAAGACCCTTAGACTTCTCTTCGAAGGTGTTAAGATTAAAAAAGAAATTGGTAGCCTTATCTATTCTATTCTTACTAAGTGGGGACCAGCCTACTCTGTGTTTATTTTCACCTTCCATTATACAAGAGAAGCCTTTATTTCTCAAGGACAAGACTACGAGTCCCCCTCTTTTGATGTCTTTTGTGATTCTTTAAAAAGAGAACAAGAAAAACTCTTACATCTTGGTCTTCTTAATATTGGAAACTCTTTTAACAAAGCCTTAGCAGCCCAACAATAACCAAATTCAAAGAAACCTAAGAAGAAACATCCTAAAAAGAATGGTCCTAAACCAAATAAGGGTCCTAAGCAATTTCAGTCTCAGAATGAAAAATCAATTTAACAAAATGAGAAGGAAAATAAAAACAAAGGGAAGAACACTGATAGACATTGCAACTTTTATAATCATGATGACCACTTAGAATCCAAATGCTTCAAAAAGATGTAAGCCTTGGAAGCAGCAATGAAGAAGCATACCATCCATTTGGAGCACTCTTCATTTTCAACTTCATCTTCAGGAATAACACTTTCTGCATTTGGTTGTCAAGCATCTCGGTCTGGTTATGCACTGAATCTATCTTCTTCTTCTCATTCTCATGAGTGACTCATTGATTCTGGAGCTTCTTATCACATGACCAAAACAAAGCCATGTTTTCTTCTTTAAATGATTACAACACCAAAAATATATATCTTGGTGATGATAGATCTCTCAGTGTTGTAGGGACTGAACTATTCATCTAGACAATGGTCAATTTAATGATGTATTATGTGTTCCTACCTTATCCTGCAACCTTCTATCTGTATATCAGATAACTCATTCAGGTGAAGGTAAAACAATTGAATTTTCACGTCGCAATGTTGTAATTAAGGACCTAAGAGATCCTAGAGCGATTTTAGCTACTAACATTGCTGATGATCCTACAAGGTTGTATAAGTTTAGCAACTTTGCGTCATCAACTCTTCCCTCGGTATTTGTTGCTCATAATGATGAAGTGAGCAAACTTTGGCATGAGTGATTTGGTCACTTAAACTATCGCTCCCTTCAAAATCTATGTAAGGAAAATATGGTGACAGGTCTTCCTATGGTATCTTGCAGAGATGGTGTTTGTTCCAGATGTGTACAGGAAAACATCATCAGGAAAGTTTTGAAAAATGTGCCTCTTGCACACCTCAACCCCTTTACAACTTGTGCACGGTGATTTATGTGGTCCACTTCCAGTTGTTTCATTCTCTAGCTACAAGTATTTCTTAACTTTCATTGATGATTTCTCTGGACGCACTTGGGTATAATCATTAAAACTCAAGAGTGAAGTCTTTAACATGTTCTTGGCCTTTAAGGCCTTTGTTGAGAAACGATCTGGACCTCAAAGTCTTAAGCTAAGCTCTGATAATGGCGAAGAATATGTTAACAACAAATTCATCATCTTTTGCACTAAGCATGGAATTCAATTGCAACATACTATTCCATATACTCCACAACAAAAAGATGTAGCTAAAAGGAAGAATCGCACCTTAAAGAAAATGGCTAATTGTATGCTTCAATCTAAAGGGCTTAGTCTTAAGTTTTGGGCAGAAGCAATTAACTATGAAAATTACATAGTAAATCACACTCCTACAAAAGTTTTAAAGAATGCCACTCTAAAAGAAGCATGGAGCTCAAATAAACCAGATGTAAGTCACTTTTGTGCTTTTGGAAGTGAAGCATGGGCCCATATTCCTAATGAGAAACATAAAGCATTAGAACCTAAGAGTGAAAAATGTATTTTTGTTGTATATTATGTAGATGTCAAAGGATATAAGTTTCTTCCACCTAAATCCAAAAATGTTATCATTAGAAGAGATGTAAAGTTTGTTGAAAATATATCGGCCTATGAGCATAGTTCAGTGGATGTGCCACCTCTCTCTATCCCTTCTACTTCTGCAAATATTTCTTCTTCAGATGATGACAATGGGCATGACAATCCTCCCCCACCTTTTAGGGATCCTCCTTCAGCTCCTCAGCTTCCAAAATGGGTTTGTGTTACTCGGGATGCAATAGGTGCTCTTACTGGTGCACCTACAGATCAGCGATGTATACATTCTTAGTTCGATAAAGCCTCTTCTTTACTAGCTCAAGCTTCAACGAATTATGATCCTCACACCATTGTAGAAGCTTCAGGCCATCAAGATTGGGATGCAACTATGAATGAAGAATATCATTCATTATTGGAAAATGATACATGGGATCTTTTTCCTCTTCTAAATGGATGAAAACTTGTTAGATGCAAATGGGTTTACAGGACCAAGTTTGGACCAAATGGAAAAGTTAATAAACATAAAGCTTGTCTTGTTGCTAAGCGTTTTTCACAAGTTGAAGGCATTTACTATATTGAAACCTTCTCCCCTGTTGCCAAAATGAACTCTATCCGTCTTGTTCTTTCCCTTATTGCCTCATTCAAATCAGAAGTCCATCAGATGGATGTTAAATCTACCTGCTTGCATGAAGAAATCTATATGGAAAAACCTCCTAGATTTATATAAACAGACTCTAGCCTTGTATGTCAGCTTAAGAAATCCCTTTATGGTCTCAAGCAAACCCCTCAGGCTTGGTATGCCAAAATGGACAACTTTCTTTTAGATACCGGCTTTTCTAGGTGTCATTCTGACAATATTGTCTACACCAAGAAAGTGTGTAAGTATCTTATAGTTATTGTTCTTTATGTTTGTGATATTATCCTTACTGGTAGTGATCCCAACCTTATAAACCATGTGAAGTCCATCCTTAAAAAGTAGTTTGAAATGAAATACTTAGGACACTTGTATTATTTTCTTGGTCTTTAACTCTTGCAATCCAAGGAAGGTATTTCCCTTTCCCGGTCCAAGTATGCTTGTGATCTTTTACACCACTTTCACATGGAAGATTTCAAGCCAACCCCTTCTCCCTTTCAATATGGAGGTAAACTTCCAGTCACTTGTTCTTCCCCTGAAGTTGACGCTACCTTATACCATCAGCCTGTAGGAAAACTTTTGTATCTAACCCATACCCGTCCCGACCTTTCCTTGTTGTTGGCCTTATTTCTCGGTTTATGAAAAACCCACATGAAAGCCATTGGAAAGGATCTAAAATAATACTTCGTTATGTTCGAGGTACATTTTAGTTTGGGATTAATTACAGTGCAGAAGCATCTCCTCTATTGGTTGGTTTCACTGATTTTGATTGGGTTGGTGACTCTGATGATCGAAATTCTACTACAGGCTATGTCTTCACTCTTGGTTCTGGACCTATTACATGGGCTTGCAAAAAATAAAGTTCCATTTCTCTTTCTTCAGCAGAATCAGAGTATCGTGGCACTGTAGAAGCTAGTAAGGAAGCCCTGTGGCTTCGTAAGATCCTGTCAAAGTTTGGCTTTCAGCAGCAGCATCCGGCTACACTTTGGTGTGATAATCAAAGTGACATTCAACTATGAAAAGATCCAGTCCAACATCAACTCAGAAAGCACATTTAACTACACATGCACTTCATCAGAAAGCTCATTCATGACCATGTTCTTGAAGTGCAGTATTGTTCAACCGATGATCAAGTTGTAGACATCTTTACAAAGGCTCTCACAGAGGTGAAGTTTACTAAACTTTGATTTATGATTGGAGTTCAGGAAGTTGTCACTAAGTGGGAATATGTTCTAATGCCTCCTTCCTTCTACTATTGTGTCATATTTGTACATCCTTCAATCCTATCCCAATTTGTTCTTAAGGGGGGATGTTAGGATATTCCGACTCAATCAGAAATAGTTAAGTATAACTTGGTCTTGTGTATAGTTAGGTAAAGTGTGTTTCTTTAGTATGTAATTTTTGTAACTTACAATCTGATGGTCACAGTATGTTCTAGACATGAAGTGATCTGACGATTCATTCTCTCCTTGGTATTACCGACACTTGATCCATGGCTTAACACCCGATAGGTCCATGATCTCTATTTAAAGAGCATGGAGGGTCATTTGTAAGGTGGTCTTTCATGAGATAAGCTTATGTAAATTTTCTTTCTTTTACATTAATAAATTTCGTAAAGTAGTCACATTAGCTCAGGCCATGGATTGTTTCCCTCTTTGAGGGTTTCAACCACGTCAAGAATACTGGTGTATTGATTTGTGATCTGTTTTTGAGGGGTGTCCTTTGGTGTTCTATATGAGGAACTTAACCTGTAAATTTCTACACATTGCAATCGCAATCGCTAAAATGTTTTGGGCAATATCTATTCTTTGTTATCTCGACATCGTTGATTGTGATATTATGATAATCTGATTATTGCAATCGCAAATCTCCCACGCTTAACACACTGATACGATGATATCTCTATCGCATATCGGCTCAACACTTAAAGAATGAACTTATTTTGCCATCCGAGAAACTCTTGCGATGTGATATATTAATGAGTAATAAACAAAACACGCGAAGCCATGATTTCGGTTAGGGTTCTAATGGTATTAATGGTTATAGGGCCCAAAGATTTGGTGACCTATTTAGATTGATTTGCATTAAAACCTTCCTTTCTGTCATTTCAAAAGCTTCATGTGTTTGCATGCTTTTACTTTTAACTCCTATTTTATCTTCATTTGCTCAGTATTCTCTGTATTGTGGGATTTCTCCCGAAAGTACATTGTGTAGAAAAATGAATAAATCTAAGAAGGGAAAGAAGTCTTGTGAGGCTTCTAAATCCTCTGCGTCTGATGTCACTAAAATGATTCCATGATTTTCAAACACCAAATGCACTGTTGATAGTGGGATCTCCTCATGGGAAGCTGTGTACAATCTGCTGGAAAAGGAGGATCCAAAAATAATTCAAATCAAAGCAACAACGGATGATACCACTTCTTCTGAGACTTCTTATTTTGAAGCTGCAAGTTCTTTCTTACACCGAATTGATACCAGACCAAAGATTTTACAATACACTAACATGGTAAAATGGATTATAGACAACATCAACACTGCAGATCGTGCATTCCCGACTTCAAGAAAAGAAGCTATTTGTTCCTTCATGATAGAGGATCTAAAAAGAATGTATCATATACCAAACCCACAAAAGGTATATGATAAATATTTCCTTTAGAATTTCACGAAGGAGAATGAGGATCCATCAAAACCAATTCATCAATGGAAGTCCAATTCCGACAAGTTCAAACAAGAGAAAACGGGTATGTATCCTATATCATCTCTCACTGCTCCATACTCTTATGTCATAGCTATGATGTGTAGACTATTTGGGCATGTCGATACCACCAATTTTTCTTTTGAGTGGGTTCCCTTAATAGATGTAGTCGTGAAGTCCTTTGTAATGGATTGGGGTACCATTTTATCTAACAACCTGGCCATGCAAATTCAGGAATATAGGGAAAAGAGATTTGTCACCTCCAGGACAGTCCCACTATTTTTCAAGAGTGCTTATATTATGGATGCAATCTGTTTCACCCCCAATTTGTTGGGTTGTGTTATATTCTTTCCATGACTAGCCCACGTAGTTAACCAAGAGGTTAGAGGGGGGGGTGGAGCCCCCCCTTCGTTGCATCGATTGTGTAGCGGGGTGGTCATAGGGGTTTGAGGGGTGCAGGTAACCTCGCTTTTTGGACCCTATATTAGGTTGGGCAGACCTACCCATGGTTTTGTGCATGTTGTTCACACATGGTTTTGGACGCGATGGTTTTCGGTCCATGGTTTTGGACACGATGGTTTTTGGTCCATGGCATTGGATGCTTTGGCATGTATAGATATGTATTGTAACATTGAAAGGAACATAATGAAAAATCAAGCTGGTAGTCCATGTTTTGGTATCTAGGGGAAAATCTCTATTTCTATGTGTTTTATGTATTATGCTCTCGCATTTTTTATTTTCTGTTTTAGAATTCGTATGCAGGTTATTAGTGTACGGGGTTAAAACCTACATTTGGTATCAGCGTTGTTTTGGCTTCAAGGGGATGCCTTTGTTGCTGAGGGGTTTTGCTCAGGCCTGTGGTAGACCCTATTCAATGGGAGATCTGCGAGATCGATTTTGGTGGTGAAAGAAGATGGAGAGCAGTGGAAAGATAGAGATCAATAAATTTAATGTTCAGAGTTTTGAGTTGTGGAAACTCAAGATGGATGATCTATTGGTGGACAAAAGATCAATGGATCATGGTAGATCTGGGTACTAAACCAACAGGAGTGTCTGACGAAGAATGGAAGAAGTTAGATCGGAAGGTAAAGAGCACAATACAATTGTGTGTCTGAGATTCACTATTGTTGAATCTATCTGGGGAAGCTACGGTGAAGTCTTTGTGGGACAAGTTAGGGACTTTGTACCAATCTAAGTCTCTGGAAAATAAACTATTCCTGCAGAAAAAGTTGTATAACCTGAGGATGAAAAATGGAGACTTGGTGACAGAGCATCTGAACACATTTAATACTGTGGTAAGTCAAGTATTATCTATTGATATTAAAATTTCAGATGAACATAAGTGCATCAGTTTGTTGTGTTCTCTACCAAATTCGTGGGATAGTCTAGTTATTGCAATAGATAGCAATACAACTACCTTGCAGTTTGATGAAATATTCTCATCCTTGCTAACGGGGGAGATGAGACGGAAAAATGTGGAGAGCCAGAATCATGATGCCTTGTCTGTACGAGGACGGTACCAAAACAGAAACAAAAATAAGTCATCGAGTGGGAGATCTAAATCTAGAGGGAGATCTAAATCTCCAGGAAAATCTGTAAAGGTGGTGTGTTGGAAATGCAAAAAGGAAGGGTACTACAAAAGGGACTGTAAATCTAAAGCTCCTAATAAAGTAAAGGGATCTGATGATGCTCCTTCTGTAGAGGAGAAAACCACCTCAAATGAAGGTGGGGATGTGTACTTGGCTTCTTCAAGTACACATGTAGATCATGAGGCATGGTTGATCGACTCAAGTGAATTCTTTCACTTCACTCCCCATAGAGAGTGGTGTTGCGAGTATGAGAAATATGATGGTGGTGATGTCTTCTTAGGAGATGATAGGAAGGCTAGAATCGTCGGTCGTGGAAAAGTAAAGTTGAAGTTGCAAGGTGGAAGGGTTAGAACACATCCGAGTATTCAGCATATTCCTACATTGGCCAGAAATCTGATTTCTGTAAGCAAGATGGATGATGCAGGTGTAAAGATAGTGTTCGAGAAGGATACCTATAAAATGCTTCACGGAGCACTACTATTGATGCGGGGAGTTCGAATTGAAACTCTATACAAGCTGCAAGGTAGCACTCTTATTGATGGGTGCAAGAGTTTTGTGGTTCCTGAAAGTGGAGCAAAACATCTAGTGGTCTCTGGAGAGAAGACGATGCTATGGCATCAAAGGCTTGGACATATTGAAGAGAAGGGCCTTCGAATACTTCATGGTAAAGGTATGGTAGAAGGTATGAGTAATAGCTCTCTGGATGTTGATTTCTATGAAAATTGTGTATATGGGAAGCAGAATTGGGTGAGTTTCCCCTCTAGTGGTAAGAGGGCGAAACAAATATTAGAGCTTATGCATAGTGATGTGTTTGGACCTGTGAAGGTTCCATCACTGGTTAAATCTGTGTACTATGTATCATTTATAGATGACTTCTCAAGGAATACATGGATATATTTCCTTAAGAAGAAATATGAAGTATTTGACAGGTTTAAAGAATTTAAGGCTCTGGTGGAAAACCAGACAGAGAAGAAGATAAAGGTGTTGAGGACAGATAACGGTGGAGAGTTTTTCAATAAGGAATTTGAAGAATTCTATAAGAAGTGCGGTATAGCACGATAGGAAGGTTGTGTACAACCGAGATGTGGTGTTCAGAGAGGCGAAAAATGTTATTAAACATGAAGTCCAACCAAAGGAACCTCAGAAGATAGAGTTTGAGCTTAAGGAGGAAGAATCAGACTCTATAACAGAGGAGGAATCAGAAGATGAAGAGCCACAAACTCCAGGTGTGAGAAGGTCAATTCGAGAAAGAAGGCAACCGGAAAGGTATACTCCATCTGCTTTATGTTCAATTTTTTCTTTATCTATTACTGATGATGATCCCAGAACTGTGAAGGAAGCAGTAGATTCAGAGGATGGAAAACTCTGGAAAGAGGCCATGGTTGATGAAAGGGCATCTTTGCACAAAAATGAGGCATGGGATCTAATGGAGTTGTCGGCTTGAAGGAAACCCATTGGAAGAAAATGGTGTTCAAGAAGAAGACAAATGCAGAAGGAAAGGTGGAGAAATACAAAGCTCGGTTAGTAGCAAAAGGTTATTCCCAGGTGCCGGGAATTGATTTTGGTGATATTTTTCTCCTGTTGCCAAGGTAGCTTCTATTAGAATACTTTTATCTATTGCTGCTGCTTTTGATTTTGAGGTAGAAAAGATAGATGTGAAGACAACATTTCTTCATGGGGATCTAGAAGAGGAGATCTACATGAAGCGACGTGAAGGCTTTGTGGTGAAGGGTAAGAAAGAACTCCTATGCAAGTTAAAGAAGTCTCTGTATGGGTTAAAACAGTCACCAAGGAGGTGGTATTAGAAATTCGATAGAGTTATATGGGGACTTGGCTTCACCAGAAGCAAAGCAGATCACCATGTGTATATTAAATTAATTGGTGACCGTGTTATTTATCTAGTCTTTTATGTGGATGATACTTGCTAGTTGGAAATGACGAAGAAATTATCCAGGATTTGAAGACCCAATTGTCCTCCAAATCCGACATGAAAGATCTTGGTGCTGCAAACTATATTCTAGGCATGGAAATTAAAAGAGATCTAGCAAAGAGGAAGCTCTGGTTAAACTAGGGGAAGTATGCCGAGACAATATTGCAGAGGTTTAAAATGCAGGATAGTAAACCAGTGAAGGTTCCTACTCCTGTAGGTGTAAAGTTATCTGCTGAATAGTGTCCCAAGACACAAGAAGAGGAAGAGGACATGTCCCGTGTTCCATATGCAAGTGCAACTGATAGCCTGATGTATGCAGTGGTATGTACTAGACCAGACATTGCACATGTAGTGGGAGTACTGAGCAAGTTTATGTCAAAACCAGGAAAGGAGCATTGGACAATAGTGAAGCGGGTTTTAAGGTATTTGCATGGCACTAGTGATTATGGTTTGTGCTATCAAGGAAGACCAGGATTGGACAGAGTGTTGGATATTCGTGGGTTTTTTTATGCATACTGGGTTGGAGATCTGGATCAGAGATGATCTATAAGTGGGTATGTGTTTAACCTATTTGGAGGTGCAGTCAATTGGATGAGTAAGAAACAATCTGTAGTGACATTATCAACTACAGAGGAAGAATACATGGCAGCCACTCATGCAAGCAAGGAAGTAGTTTGGTTGCAGAGATTGTGTTCAAGTATGGGGTTAGTACAGGGAACTATAAGGATAGATTGTGATAGCCAAAGTGCAATTTTCTTGGCAAAGAACCTTGCTTATCATTCAAAGACAAAACACATTGATGTTCAGTATCACTTTGTGAGGGATATGATAGAAGACAAAAAGGTGTGGCTGGTAAAGGTGGACAATTTGAAGAATACTGCAGATGCATTGAAAAAATATGTGAGCTCTGAGAAGTTCTCTTGGTGTAGAGAAACAATGGGTGTTGCAGGGTTGGATAAATGACTAAGCTCTCTTGTGGTGCCCTGTGGAAAGAAAACAACAAGTGGGAGAATGTTGGGATGTGTTATATTGTTTCCACGGCTAGCCCACGTAGTTAAACTGGGGGTTAGAGAGGTGGCGGAGCCCCCCTTTCGTTGTGCCAATTGCACAGCGGGGAAGTCACATGGGGGGTTCGAGGGGGGCGGGTAGTCCCCCTCTATGGGGTCCGGGGCCCTGGAAATTTTTTTTTGGACCCTATATTAGGTTGGGCATACCTACCTATGGTTTTGTGCATGGTTTTTGCACATGGTTTTGGATGTGATGGTTTTTGGTCCATGGTTTTGGACGTGATGGTTTTCGGTCCATGGTATTAGATTCTTCAGCATGTATAAATATGTATTGTAACATTAAAAGGAATATAATGAAAAATCAAGCTGGTAGTCCCGATTTTTGGATCCAGTGGAAAATCTTTGGTATATGTGTTTTATGTGTTATGTTATCGCATTGTTTATTTTTTGTGTTTTAGAATTCGTATACAGGTAATTTCTGTACATCGTTAAAACCTACAATTGAAAGCAAATGGAAACCTCAAAGAAATTACCTTTATAAATCATCTCTCTATTTTTAGTAGCGTAAAGAAGAAAATAAACATTGTTAAAATAAGAATAAATTCTCATTATCTCGATTCTCCATAGTGAAGCTAAAAATTCTCAAAACCGCTTAGGATGAAAAAGTTTGTCACCTTTGTGGAGCTAAGAGAGTTGAAGATGAAAAGTATTTTTTATTATATTATATATCATATACTTAGATTATATTTGAATTTCAAAATATTTGTGAGACTGACAATTTTTTTTATCATTTAACTAAGCAAAACTATGGTAATTTTGGAGCACTACGCTTAATGCTTTTAGAGCATAGAAATAAACTTCTAAAGAACTCCAAGTAATATCTTACCTTCTTAAGGTCTAATAGACAATTTTTAGTCTCAATGGATATTAATTGTCATTATTATCAATTTTTTCAGATTACATGTACATCAATACCATTTTTTGGTTAGTTATTATTACTATTTTTAATTTCATCTGATTATCAAAAATCAAATATGTTTTTATAATAATAATAATTTTTACATTTTAGTGAATGTATTTGGATATAATCACCATATTAATGTATTGTATTATTTAAACAAATATATCATCTAAGTACACACATAATGTGGACAAATAAGAGACCTTGGTCATACAAAATATGACAACAAAAAGTTCCAAGATAATCAAAATATTAATACATAATTTTATTTTATTTTTACTACAAGAATTGATAATTAGGCTGATTTCATACTCGCATGACATTGAGTCGATTCTGACTGCTACCACTATAACCCCTAGGTGCCTACACATGCCCCTTCTAGAGACATGAGTAAATCAGGGGATTTGAACCTCGAACCTCCTAGTACATAATACTTCATTTTCACAACCATTGGCAACTAAGCTATCCCCCGGGTCTATCAATACATAATTGTAATTAGTAGCTAGTGATGCCAATTGTGACAATATGTCCACATTAAACAAAATCTTTGAAATATTCCAAAATATAAAATTTGTATTATGTTAATCATCATCATCCCTCAAAACACCATCATCGCTCAAGTTGCTTGCATGACTCATTTTTAATCACATGTAGGGGACATTGTATTTGGTTATTTGCGATGTCTTGTTAATTATCTTGACTTTTATTTATAGTATAATATGTTTTGGTCGTGTAAATTAAAAACGCGTTGTAATAATAAGTGCTTCATAAATTGTACACATTCTTTATAAGTAAAGAATATTCACAACCAACCTCAACTTGAAAAGTAGATTCCCTTGTATCCATAAACTGTGAACCAATATAAGAGGGAGGAAACAACATACCCCTTCTAGGAAGAACCCAATAAGCATTCCATCAAAAAAAAGCTCTAGTGTCACCCATTATGCCTTCCAAAATGAATTTTCTAATTGTATACCATCAAAAGGCAAGACATTCCTATTATGATAATAAGGCCCTCAAAGGTTCAAATCATCCCATCAAAATTAATTAGCTCTCCACTCCCTCCTCAGTAATCAAATTCTCTCACTTTTACAAAAATAACAAAGCAAGTTATATCAAATGATGGAAAAAGATGTTAAGGATTTGGAAATTTTGGAAATTACAGTGGTAAAAGGAGAATTGTAAAAACTAGTCTGCACATTTTAACCAGAGAATAGAACAAAAATCTCAAAACAAAAAAAAATAACTACTCTAACCAACATTTATCTATCTAATAAGAAATATTTTTCAAATTTCTTTTAAATACATATTAATTAGATATTCATATATGATCTTTTAATTTATTTATACAACTCAACTTTTCATAAATTATAGTAAAAGAAAGAGAAGAGAATATCCCTACACTTGAAAAAACATGGAAGGTTCCTTAGCAACACAATTCTATTATTGTAACATTACGCACCCCTCATATGTGTTGATAAAGCAGTAAATTTTGACTAAATAGGTAAACTATTTATAATATTTAAAAATAAATAAAAAGCAGCGACACTCAATTTTTATCTATTTCTAACATTATGTTTAACACGGCATTAAAGAAGTTGAGAAAGAAAAATTTCACTAATAAACCATAGATATGAACAACAGAACTATTTTGCCATATAATAAAAATAAATTACATCAACAAAAGTAAATTTATTTCCTGTTATATTTATTACATAAATTACAGAATTTATTTCCTGTTATAAATTTATAAATTAAACTCCACATGAGTACAAGCTAGCGGCCTAGGATGGCTTTACTCGAAGGGATTTCTCTCTCCATGTAAAGGAGGAAAGTACAAAGGGAGCCCTCTCCCTTTATGGAAATGAAATGACACTGACAAATATCGTATAATGTCCCATGTTATTATAAAGGTGCATTTATGTTAATGGCAAGATTTCTTTTAATTAAATATCGAATTTTAATTGGAATAAAATATATAAAATTAAATTTAATGATTAATTATTAATAATTAAATTAATTTAGATTTATTTTAATTTTAGATGTATTAAGCGTTTAGAGAGATTAAATTTCTTAAAGTGTAAATTTTTTAAAGTTTTGTACTAAAAAAAGCAGTAGTCTTTAACGCGACTTTTTGAAAGCTTTTCCGGCGGATTTTGCCGGTCAAAATCCGGCAGCAATTCATTGGAATCCCAAGTTTGATAGCTAGTTTCTGCACAATCAATGGCTCCCAGGGGTTTTGCAGGGCGCTGAATCCAAATATGCAATTAAAAAACCATTTTAACAGCTAAAAATCAAGATTTAACCTCATTTCTTCCGCCGGATTCCGTCACCAGAATCTCCAAAAAGTCGCATTATAGACAACTCCCTAAAAAAAGATTTGTGCTTTAAGAGATTTGATCTCCGCGCATAATAGATCTGTAGTTAAAAATGTATCTGTGCAAGTTACACATTTTCTCTCTTTAAAAATTTAAGTTTATGTAGATCACAAATTCTCTTTATTTAATTTGTATAAATAAAGTTATTTTTTAATTATTTTTTTGGTTAAGCTTGGCAGGACCTCCTTTTTCTATCTATAAAAATCAAGTTTACACCACATATATGAGATAGGTGGCCTCAACTTGCCTGGTGGGAAACCAAGTCTGTTGGCCACCTATTCTCGTTATAAGCCATCCAAAAACACAATAGTATCAGTTGTTCTAACCAAGCTATATACTTATCAGTATCATGATAAGAGTCTATATGTCTATCTATCATTAGCATGCATCTTTAAAAGTAAATGATACCTGCAAGAAACAAAAAAAACGCCCAAGAAACTACCTAATCCTACTGTCCTTCTGAGGCAGACTCAACCTTCGCTAAGTCGCCAGGCATGTCAGCTAACTCAATGATGCAAGGGATGTGCCTTTGGATTATATCAAGGCAAATGTCCTGCTTGTGCAGCTGGAATTGAATCGTTTGCAAGTCTTTTTTGTAATTGGGCATGTCTTGGAGAGTCATAGCCATCCCCACTGAAATTTGCTCTGTTTCCTTCCCCATAGGGCTCTTCATGAGCCAGTATAGATAGAGGGTCAGTTTAAACTGGGTGAGTCTGCCTCTGGTATTCCCGGGATCCAGAATTACTTCCCGCCAATTCTTCATCTCCTCTTCGAATTCATGCTCCTATTTTATTTTCCCCTCCCATTCGTCCAGAAGCTTACGGATGCTCACATTTGTTCCTTCCCTGTAGGTTGTCGCTGCTTCACTAATGAGGTGTTCTATAGGTTTCCTCCCACGTCTTGGTTTCAAAGTGCTCGAGTCTGTTGCTTGAGTCAACTCCCTTCCCCTTCTGTTGCATCCTCTTCCATGTGCAGGTCAGACCATCTCTCCTCTATTCCCCGCCTATTCACAAGCGAAATGAGTTAGCTCTTAGTACGTTGTCTCATGCCTCTCTAGCTTGATACGGGTGACCCACCCCTCATGCAGCGAAGTGTAATTGCCTCTGCCCGAGTATGCCTTCCTTTCTTGAGTTTTCTCGTGAGGTTGAGTTTTCCCATACCCCTCTACCCCAAGATGCTTCACCACTCCTCTGCCCGATGTAATTGCATCACTCTTATGCAACTCACTTTGCTCTCACTCCTGTCTTTCGTTTGCCTCACCCTCCACATGGTAGTAGCAATTCTCTCGACTACACACAGGAGTGGTTTCATGGTGCCAGACCCAGTTAACGCTCACTGCTCTCACTGCCAGCACGTCTAGCCGGGTCACCGTCACTCCCAGTCCTGGTGCCTTCCCCTGCCCCTCTGCGCAATGTTGCTGCATCACTCCTCTGACCATAAGAGTTGCCTCACTCCTCTGCCCCTCCCTTGGTCATCGCTCATGCTTAGCCTTAGCCTCACCATCCATATTGGGATATCATCTTTCTCGCTTGCTCACATGAGGGTCCTCTCGTTCCCAAACCTAGGCATCGCTCATGGCTCTCACCTCCTGCCCGAGCCAGATCACCATCACCCCCAACTTTCGTTGGTCTCCCCAGCCATCCCCCCAATTTCCGTCCCCTGTCATCTCTCGAATGCCCCAGCCATAAATAAACAAAGTTGCCATAATAAGGGGCTTGAAAGACCAAGATACATACTCGAGAACACTTCAGTGAAACCGTCGCTCACAGTTCCACTGGCTTGCTCTCGTACTCCTTCATCCACCAACAATCGCTACAATATTGTTTTCACTATCCCGACTTCCTTCAAATTCCCACTCTACCTTGCTCTATCGTGTCACCTGTCCTGCCTTGGCCGCCTCACCTCCTTCTTTGTCCTGGCCATACCGGCCACTTCTCCCATCTCCTTTGTCAGATTGCATGTGGGAGGCCACTGCACCCATCACCATGAGTGTGTGGGGGGCAGTGGATGATACCCTGCCATTAACCTTCATAACTACCATATATGTTTGTTGTCCCCTCCTGCCTCGAGCACACACCTCGATCGGGGGTATTGTTATTTAGATTCTTAGTTTCCTCGTTGTTTTAGTGATCTTGCCGAAGGATGTCCTCCAGGGTTTAAGTCTATCATCCCTGGGTTGTATTGGCCATAATTTTTCCATTAGGCCATGATCCAAATTGGATCCATGAAGAATAATCACAAGACCATGACTGTATCAAATCAGGACAAAACTTCGAATTCAAGAGCACAGAGCGATCAGGAAGACCTCTAAACAGTGGCAGTTGGCAGCCAGCGAGGAACGACGAGGACCTTGGTCAAAGTGCACTAACCGAGGCCCATGGAGACTGCTCAGGAGGAAAATCTGGCACCTGGGAAGCCCGAATCGGGAAAATGAGGCCATTTCTGATTAATCGTGCATCGCTAGGCAGAACCCCTTGAGAAGGAAAGGCCCCAAGCACTCAGTCGCATGGGAAGCTGGGAAACTGTGGGGAAAGCGCTAAAGGCTAAAGGCGGGACCCACGCTCCAAAACCAACGGTATATTAGGGGCACCGTTGGGCGGTAAGCAGATTTGGCTGAAACCTAGTGATTCCATTCAGCGCCCGATGCGTGGGCAGACGGATGAGAGAGAAAACCACCACTCATCGCACGCTAATGGTCGAGCAAGTCAACCGCACGAAATGAGCGAATGACGTCGGATAGGGGGGCTCCAGATCTAACGGCTGAGAACACGCCCGATGAAAGAACTGGATTTGATAGGGGATTAAGCCATGATCTATAAGGATTTGAGGTTCGATTTGACCGCTGAGATGGTGGATGACTCATTCCACGACGTGACCGAAAAAAACCGAACCGACAAAGAAGAGCTGGCATAATTTGCGAGAGGACAAGTGGCCACTCCTTGTGAGCCGTTAATGATGACCAAGGGACAGGGAATTCCGAGTGAACAGTAGCAGGAAATCTGACGGATGCAGAAGGGGAATCGAACAATCGTGAGATCAATTGGCTTTAAAGCCATGAATAGAGATAGAGAACAGAGGACACTAAAAGGAAGAACTAGAGAGAAGAAGACGAAGATAGAGAAAAGAAGAGACAATGAAGCAAAGAGGAGAAAAGACAGACAGCCGAGCTGACCTGCAGCAGAAGGCAGCATCGAGCAATCCCTAAGAGGATCTGTCGGGAATTGAGCACCACATTGGGCTCCTTCCATTAAAGACCAGAGAGGTCAAGAGCTGGTGAGGAAAAGTCTGTGCACTCTAGTGGCTTGGGGAATCCAAGAACCACCCTGCTAAGCAATTATGTTTAAGGAGACTCAGATTGAGCTCCTCATTGTAATTCTCTGCTTTAAAGACACAATAAAACAAGGCCACCACTGAGAGCTAGACCAGAGATGTAGCCCTAGAGGATAGGGTGCACTCCTTATTAATTATTGTGTTCTTGTGTTTTCTTATTGTGTTTCTTTTGTTGTTTTCCATTCTCTAGTGTCTGTGTATTTTGCAATCTGATCGATCTATTGCCTAAAATAACATAGACACACACCAGTACATGAGTCTATAATACCTTCATTCATTAATTAATTAACTGAGGTCACTTAAGGGTGATTTTCAGATCAAGTGGTATTAGAGCCCTAGGTTGTTAAGGTTAGACAAGCTTGTGTTGGTTTAGCTGTTGAATGCTCACTAGATCAAAGCTCCAATTAGGAGAAGAAGAGTTGGTTGAAACTAATCCTGAAATTGGGAGAGTCTATCCTCAGAAGACAATGTCAGAGGAAGGTTCTATGGGACCAGACCCTTAATTCATAGAAAGTTTCCTAACCATAAAATCCGTGGTAGAAGAAATGTATAGGGACTTTAGAAAACACAAGGATGAAGAATCATCGGGCTCTAAACAAGACAAAGAAGAAGATGAGTCTCACTTCCATGACCACTCAAAAGGAAAAGGGAAAGAGGAAAGCTTTCTCACACCTCCTAACAGCCCTGAACACAAAAAGAAAGCATCTTTGATCAAACTAGATGTCAAATTTGATTTGCCTATATATGATGGAGAGCTAAATGCAGAAAAGTTGGACAATTGGGTTAGACAAATTAATGTTTATTGCAGAGTATAGAACATCGATTCAGATAAGAGCAAGATCTAGCTGGCAAACCTACACCTGGGAGGCACTGCCTTGGTTTGGTGGGAAGGAAGAACCCAAGCTGACATGAAAAGACATGGTAAGACCATCTCTATCTGGAGTGAATTTTTGTTTGCAATTAAAAAGTAGTTATATCCATTTGCCTACATGCAACAAACCATGATGAGTTGGCAAACTCTTCAGCAATTGAAAGGGAAAATTGTGCAAGGGTAAACTCAAGAATTTAGAAAGATAGCATTGATTCTAGAAATCTCATTAGACTCATTGGAGACTCTTTTGAAATACATTGGTGGTCTACACAACTACATGAGGCATACCATCCTCATGTTTAATCCCACTAGTATAGATGAAGTATCTGTACAAGCTACTCATCTAGAAGCTAAAGGAAAGAATGGAAATCCAGAAGTTGGGGGACCATCCCAACCCACTGCAAGCAAGGGCAAGGAGAAAAGAAAGAAGAAATGGAAAACAAGGAAGGCTAACACTGCACAGAAAAGCAAAGCCTCATGCACTCACTGTAAAAAGGATGGGCATGATGATGAGCATTGTTGGGTTCTGCATCCAGAGCTAAGACCTAAGAAGTTCGAGGGTAAGAAGAAGAAGATTGTTGCAGCTATTCAGAAAGATTTGGGGTTAGACTCGGGATATGAAACAACCATTGCAGCCACAGGTATAAAAGGTAAGAATTATGAAGCATCTACTAGTAATTCTGCTCAATCTATTATTGATGAAGAGAATGAGAGAAAAAGACATGAGCTTTTCCATATTTGAGTTGTTTCCAAATATCAAGAAGATTGATACTTGTTTTGGATAGTGGTTCACAAGTAAAGTTTGATTTCTAAAGCAATTGTAAAGAATATTGGAGTTAAGCAACTACAACCTCACAAAACCAATACCCCATTAGGATGGTTGAAATGATACAAGGCACAACTAAAAGTGACTAACAGTGCAAACTCAAGTTTCTTTTGGGGTCAGCATTTGTAGATGAGGTTGAGTTAACATAATTCCTTGGATAATTATGTGGAAATTGTTTTTTAGGAAGTCCTTACTTGTATGATAGAAAAGCTATTTTCTATAGAGTTGAAAACAAGTATCTACTTGTTAAATATGGAATCGAATACTTTGCAAGAGGCCATAAGCTCAAGAATAATTATACTCTCATAAACTCAGGGCAGATTAAAAGAATGATAAATTCATGCAAACAATTCTTACTGATACTTGTAAAGGAAAATAAACCTAATAAAACCAATGTATTTGAGGGCTGTAATGCTAAACAACAAGCTGATATAGAAAAGGTTGTTTCAGAGTATGCTATCTTATTTCAAGAACCTAAACGTCTGCCACCCAAAAAGGAAATAGTACATGATATTATTTTTCAGCAAGATGTTCCCTTACCTAACATTGGAATGTACAGGTTGTCTGCTTTAGAGAATGCTAAAATCAAGAAGTAGGTGCAGGAGTTGCCGAGAAGGGGTTCATCAGGCCTAGCGCATCACCATGTGGGTCACTAATCGTTTTGATGAGAAAGAAAGATGGCTCGTGGAGAATGTGCATTGATTATCGAGCACTGAATAAGATAACAATCAAAAATCATTATCCCCTTCCTCGCATAGATGATCTTTTAGATCAATTGAAGGAAGTTTTTTATTTCTCCAAGCTAGACTTACACAGTGGATACCATCAGGTCAGAGTTGTAGAGCAATATGCATGGAAGACTACTTTCAAAACAAAGCAGGGATTGTATGAGTGGTTGGTTATGCCTTTTGGCTTTACTAATGCTCCTGCTACTTTCATGAGATTAATGAATGATGTACTCAGACCTTTTCTTGATGATTTTGTTATTGTGTATCTGGATGACAATATGATTTTTAGCAAAACATGGGAAGAACACTTAAAGCATGTTAAGCAGACATTAGATGTTTTGAAAAGATAAAAACTTCATGTTAAACTCTCAAAATGTGAATTTAGCAAAACATCTCTAAATTATTTGGGTCATATAGTAGGGGGTGGTGAATTGAAGATAGATACCTCTAAGGTGGCAATCATTGTAAACTAGCCTAAACCCAAGTCTACTACAGAAGTGAGAAGCTTCTTAGGGGCAACACAATATTGGAGGAAGTTCATTTCTAACTTTTCCTCAATTGCAGCTC
>APFE031316219.1:189137-206326 GCA_000404065.3 Pinus taeda | reverse complement strand
TTGATCATTTATGCATGTTTCTACTTGATGTTGCTCATGAATTCGATTATGCTTTCGCTTAATGTTTTGTAGAAGTAGAAAAAGTATTATGCTTTAGGACATTGCATATATCGGTTTGTTCTACAGGTGAAATTCCTACAAGGAACATAATGAAAAATCAAGCTGGCAGTCCCGGTTTTGGGATCCAGGGGAAAATATCTATGTATATGTGTTTTATGTGTTATGCTCTCACATTTTTTATTTTCTGTTTTAGAATTCGTATGAAGGTAATTTTTTTATGGGGTTAAAACCTACACAATTTTCTAACTCTGGGGTGGAAATGAACTATTCAAGACCCTACCCCCATTCATAAATATCATAAAATTCTATGGGAGTCAAATTACCATGCCCATTTCTACAAAATCTGTCAGGGAGTTATGTTACCAATCCACCGAGTGGTTTTTGATAAGAAGACCCCAAGTTTATCCGATGAGGCCAAGATCGATATTTTTCTAGTAGCTAGGTGGTTTGGGAAAGATTCCTTTACCTATATCAGGGTTTTTAGAAGCATTGCACCCCCTCATGTCCTTCCTTTGTATGTACCTAATAAACTTCTTGCCAGGGAAATTTCTTACCATATTGTAGGGGATGGGATAACCAAAACCTTGAAAGAATACAAGAAATCCCTTTGGCCTTCTTTTCCCCTCCAATGTGGTGTTTATGCATTGCATGATTTCAAGCATTCTGTGCTTGAAATCAACTAGATATTATGTTTGAAGTTCATACAATATTTGGTAGGCAGTATGACCCAAATAAAGTTGCGCAAAACTTCACTGCATCAGTTAAAAGAAGGCAGTTCAACCATGAAGAGGATGATTTTGATGATTTATTTGAGTCAGCCGAGCTCTTCTCACAGGTCCAACATCTAGCTACTTTGAGATTCAATCCACCATATTTGACCCATTTCCACCAATGCAAGAAGAAGAGGTTACTGAAGGTCCCTTTTTGACCTCCTAGAAATACCTAAAAAAAAATACTAAAATAGAAAAAATTTCAAGCCAGAGTTCAGAAAAGAGCTCAGATCACAACTTGGAGCATGATTTAGAGAAAGCCTCAGAACATGATTCTAAGCATAACTCAGAAGAAAAATCAGAACAGGGGTCTGAACAAACATCAAAATAGAGATCGGTCTAGAATTTAGAACCAGGTTCATAGCATGACTCACAAGAAAGTTCATAGAAAAGCCTCAAGAAGAGTCCTGTAAAGGATACTAAAATGGAAACTGAAAAGGCCTCAATAGAGAAGGAAGTGGAAAATATTTCCGCTAAAAAAACATAGAGGATAACCCCTTAATAAAGCAATTAGATGAGGCATGGCAACAACTTGACTGACAACTCAAAGGATAGCAAGGGGAGGAAAATGTTGATGTTGGGTTGTGTTATATTCTTTTAGACCCTACATAAGGTTGGGCGTGTTAGAGCCTAGATTTTCCTCAAGCTGAAAAGGCAAGGTTCTAGGTCAACATCAAACCACGCTCAGCCTCGTAGCTAGCCCTACGAGGACAAGAGAGGGCTCTCTCCGGGTCAAACTCGGCAAAGATAATCTATGAGGCTCGAGATGACCAAAACAAAAGCTAATTTTAGGCTAGGTATGCAGTACAAAGGTTTGATTTGAGTTTTTAGGAGTTTTTGTGTTGAAACAGGGAAAGGCAAATTTGGGCTTGGGGATTGAGGCACAGTTTTTGCAGAGGTCTATTTGGGGCAAGGTAGGCGATCATCTTGATGGTTTTAAAGGGAATGAATGAGTAAATCAGACTGGTGAGGAGCTAAGGAGAGCAAGAAGCTTTCAAGGATTCTCCTTAAACAGATGAAAACATGGAAAATCAAACAAACTTAAAGGCAGAGCATAACGATCTATGGATTCTACCTTAACACTTCATTTGTTCAATTGCAGAAGATGAGAGGAGGAAAATGATACACATAACAACTTACAATTACTGAAAGAAGCACACCATCAAAACATAAAGCCACATGGATCCCAAACAGTGCTGCAAAACCCTGGTCTTTCCTTAGCCAAAAATGCAAAGATAATATGTACAATAGTATGCCAAAGCAATCCCAAGTGTCCAACCCTGAAAATGACTAAGAGAATAAATGATATAGACTATCCCAACCCATTCCCTTGCCTCTAGGGGTCGAGCTCATCATTCTAGGAGCTGATCCAACTGATTCTAAACCAAGCACTAAAATCTAGGCTATCAAAACAACTTGCCTCCATAAAATAGGAAACTGATTCATTCATTTAATTTTCACTTTTTAGTGAATGAATCATCTAGACCAAGTAAATAAGTGCCAAAATTACATCATGTTTACCCAATTACATCAATATAGATAAAAAATTACATCAAGAAGCAAAACTAGTCATACTGGCCGAATTTCTGAGCTGGAAGGTGAAAAATTGGGCAAAAATCCCCTGTGTGCCGCGCCAAAATCTCTGTGCATCGCGCCACTTTGACACTGCATTTGAGGTAACTCCTGAAGTCCAAATTGAGCCCAAGTGTGCTTGTTGGAAATCCCTACCTATCTACTTTCTAACCCAAGTGGAATGTTTCAATTTGGTGTCCATTTGCCCCTCCAAAAGTTCATTCTCCCAAGACTGCTTCCTGTGTGTCAAAATAGGGGCAGTGAGGTCATTTTTAGGGTGTTTTTGACCCTTTAGGCAACCCAGAACTTGATGAAATCCTTAGGTAATCCATGAGCATACATAACTTTTGATGAAAAATCCAAAAATGTAAAGTTTTCCTCCTGGAGAGCTCCCAATGATAAGTGCGCGCCAAGTGGCGCTACGCACAGGGCGGAAAAACCTGTTTTTAAAGCCAAAAAATTCAAAATTGACAAAATTTGCTCCAAATTCCTTGAAATTTGGATTGAAGGACTATCATTGAGTATCATGTTCAACCAAGGAAGCCTTGGCCAATATTTGGAGCCGATCTTGCCTTTTACGCCGTTCTAGTGTCCTGATGCATGCCATTTCAGTTGTAAAGTCATTGTCTGTCCGCCTTCATGGTTTTTCAAAGTCTGTTTGGCTTTCAATGAGATGAAGAATGAGAGTTTGGTGCAATTGCCAAATGTGGGAGGGGCTGTGGGAAATAGGGCAGTGTGGATAGTGGGGTCTTGTTAAGTGATGTTTTCCCTTTGGAATTTTGACAAATATAGGAACAATCAACGGTTACTTGGTTGTTTAGAAAATTTGAGGTTTCGGGAATTTTACAACTGACATGAATGATAAGGAATGCAATGACTTTAGGGATAGGGATAGTGGGACTTAGGAATGAGTAACTTGGGATATGAGGGAATGTTGGGATAAGGTATAGTATATGGACTAGGGTTTGGGTTTGGGACTTTGTAAAATAGGAATTGGGGGTATGGGATATGAAACTAATGAATATAAGAGTGGGTTACTTTAGGAAATAGGGAAATCAAGGAAAAAATGGAGCAAGGGAATGTGAGGTGGGAGTAGTAACTTGGCAGCCAAACAGTTAATACAAAACCCTAACACCATTTTCCTTGGTAGGGTTTTATTTTTCTATCCAACACCATAAGACAACCACCATCTAACAAGCACTAATCTTGGATGAAAAGCAATGATGGAAACCCATCTTACTTGTACAAGTGAAGACCCACGCATTTTGAGCGATTTGGAGCAAGTTTGTGAAGTTTTTGGTGGTGCAGCGCATTGGGAAACTGGCGCGGCACACAAGGAAGGCACGGCACACAGATCTTCATTTCTCAGTGCAGAAATACATTGGCGCGGTGCACAGGGAAGGCACGGCGCACTGGGCTTGAGGCGCGGCGCATAGAGCCTATGCGTAGCGCCTTTTTGAAGGAGCCTTTTGGAGGCCTTCCTGGTGTCCAAATTGGGCATAGGATAGCTCGTTGGAAAGGTCTTTGAGTCGAATTTCTAACTCAACTAGAATTTTTTTAATTGGAGTTTATTTACCTTGTCAAAAATCAAATCTACCAAGACTAGTCAAAATGTGCCAGATGAGGCTGCCTCAAGGTAGAGTGCTATTGCAGTCAAGTTTTGAAGGTGTTCCGCAACTCAAAATTGATCTCATGATAGCTCATGGGAAATATCATTGTGTCTAGTTATCATTTGACTCATCAAGAAAGTAATTTGGCCAACCAATCCAGGAGAAAACTTGATTTTCCCAAGGTCACTTCACAGGTGCATTCAATTCTCCCGAGGCAACTATATTTTTGACATTTCTCCAAAACCATGACACCTGTGTAAAAAGTGAATGAGATTTTTCTTCCTTGGCCTGTTGTGGACAAAAACCTCTCTTAGTTTTACTAAATTCATCTTTTATTGCTCAGAAACATCATTTGAATAAAACCTACCCCGATGTGTGGAAGAAGGGACTTGTCGAAATGAAGCGAAATGAAGTGGATAGGGGGCTTCTAAATTCCTGAGGAAATTTTGACAAGTATGGAGGGATGTTAGGAAGTGGGGGAAAGTGGAATCTCAAAAATTGAGTGAGAGGGAGGCGTCCAAAAGGGCTAAACACAGGCCCAACCTAGAAAATTGCCAAGTCGTAGCAAGAAACTAGGGTTTGTGCAAAAATGAGGAATTGGGGGATTTTAGTGATGGGAAGTGTTTAATAAGGTACATTATGGATAGGGGAAGGTGTATGAACATCAAGATACAAGTTTTTCTGATGATTTGACCATCCAAGAGAAATTACCTTCAAAACCCTAGGAGAGGGAAATGAACTTTACCGAGGCACAACTAAAGCATGAACAAGGTGTAAAATGACCCAGTGGAACTTGACATGATGATGAAAACCCTCTGAATGATGGTACACTCAGCTGAATGGTGACATATACCGAAACTTGGACAACTTTGACAAGGGTGAAAATAAACCCTAGACCTAATACCTAGTGACCAAATTTTGCTTGAAGGCTCACTGAAATGACAAAATTTGACCTTGACACCTTGACATCACTTTGTAAGAGCATGTTTGATCACTGGAGGAAACCTGCAAAGACTGACACTAACATTGGCTCCAATGGGGATGGTAGCTCCTTGGAGGTGCCAAGAATGGGAGATCTTTGGGAGAGCAGACAGTGCCTTCATCCATTGGGCAATGGAGTCAAGACTCAAACTAAAATGCATGACTGAAAACCAACACAAACTAACTTAACAACAGGACTGAAAACTGACTCACAAATGACTCATGACTGACTTAACTAAAACAAGAACTTACAAAGCTTATTTCAAGGGCAGCAGTCCATCGAGATTTGAGGGCTTCAAATCATGATGACAACCACCTGCAAACTAATGAAATATGTACAATCATGTGTAATGAGCTTTCCAATGTAACCAATCCAACATATGGCTACATACCAAATTTCTGCTCTCACTTTTCTCGAGCAGGCGGAACGATGTACATGTAGGCAACTCACAATAACCACTGGAACCAAGGCTTATGATAATGAACCAGGCAACATTTATCTTCTCTAGTGCTTGCAAAAGGATGCCGAAGGGATCTTAATAATCCTGAAGCACTATCTTGTCTTGAGATCCAGCAGCAAAAATACTTGTACTCCCTTCATTCTGATCTAAAAGAAAAATTGATTTTCGAGGGATAGGAATGCACAGAGAAGTATGTGCTTCTGCCATCTGATTGTTAGCTGTAGGTTCCTTGACCATGAGAAATCCTGGCATATTTTCTCTCTCAAGCTCATACTCCTCATCTTCATGGTCTAGGTCATTCTTAAACAAAAAACAATCTTCAAGATTATCAAACATGACAGCCTTATCATCTTTGTCAAAGAAAATGTTATCTGTTTGCTGATCTATAAAACTAATTACAAGACCGTCATCATTTTCAAAAGAAGAAGAAGTTTCACCAACACTTTCTTGACCATGTGTGCACTGCAAATCTACTTTAGCTTGGGCTGTAACATGACCTTTCAAGAGTTGATCTATCTCATCTTCAGAGAAAGGAGATAATGATTTTTGTTTTATTTTGCTTAAACGGTAATTGTCTTCATATGAAATTGCAATCAAATTATCATTTATCACTGAATTATTGAAAGAATATTTATCACTTACTCGAATAAAGATCTCATTCTGTTTTTCATGAACAGACTGGATTACCTCCTCATGAAGGTTGTGGTCAATAACTTTGTCTTCTTCATTCCAGATGATCTCAACAGTAGAGTTCTCCTTCATGGGATTCAAAACAAGGTAATCTTCATCATCACGATCTGAATCTAGATTTGAAATACCTAACTTGACTTTGTCACATTCCGAGACTGAAACTTGACTTTCATGCACGTTGTCTTCTTCTATGGACAAATCTGAAATAAAACCTTCTCTTTCATCATTTTCCACTATACTAAGATCTTGATCCCGCTGCAAATTTTCCTGATCATCTTGATAAATATCACTCTCTTTATGCTGCTGAAATGGATTTTCGTACAGGGCTTCCATGATCTCTTCATCCATGAAATTATCATCTTCATAATATTTCTCAAGGCTTTCAATAAAACTATAAGCTTGTTTGCAACAGTTCTGAACTAAATTTAATGATGGATAAGATTCTTTATATCTTTCAATGAACATGGCATGAAAATCCTTTACGCAGTAAATACAAGCAGGCGGCAAACTTTCATACCAAGATTGGGCTTCACCTTACAGAGTGGCCAGGAATATCTTCATCAAGCAATCTTCAGGAAAATCAACCTTCAACTTGCGAATATGCATGTGAAATCTAACCAAATGTAAAACAGCATCCTTCCTATCATCATCTTTAAACGTAGGCAAATTCCTTGACCAATCTACCTTCGGAATTTTGTTTGGAAAACCTGGAATGTGATCTCGGCTCATAGGAGCGTATCGTCTTGCAACTCGTTCCATCTTGTAAAGCTTAAAGCTACTGATCTTCCTACAGTGGAGTCACCATGAAGTATTGATTTCTCGATTTTTCAATGAATGGAGTCACTAGGTGAATGATTTCAGCCTTTCTAGTGTCTGATCGTTGTCCACCATCAACCATCAGATCTGAACGTGATATATGTACTGGGGCAAGACAATCTACAAGTCAAGTGTCACGTTCACAAGCTAGACCAGAGATTGACTGAAGCAACTTTTATCTACTTCACTGATGCATAGCAAAAGCGCTTCGAAGGCTACCTGGCGTGACTTTAGGCTCCATCTGTAGCTTATAAAACAAATAACACTAACAAGCAAACCATTTGTTCTTCCCCAGTATGGTCGCCACTATGTTAGAGCCTAGATTTGCCTCAGGCTGAAAAGGCAAGGTTCTAGGTCAACTTCAAACCACGCTCAACCTCGTAGCTAGCCCTACGAGGACAGGAGATGGCTCTCTCCGGGTCAATCTCGGAAAATATAATCGATGAGGCTTGAGATGACTAAAAAAAAAAATCTAATTTTAGGCTAGGTATGCAATGCAAAGGTTTGATTTGAGTTTTTAGGAGTTTTTGTCTTGAAATAGGGAAAGGCAAATTTGGGCTTGGGGATTGAGGCACAGTTTTTGCAGAGGTCTATTTGGGGCAAGGTAGGCGATTGTCTTGATGCTTTAAAAGGGAATGAATGAGTATAACAGACTGGTGAGGAGCTAAGGAGAGCAAGAATCTTTCAAGGATTCTCCTTAAACAGATGAAAACATGGAAAATCAAACAAACTTAAAGGCAGAGCATAACAATCTATGGATTCTACCTTAACACTTCATTTGTTCAATTGCAGAAGATGAGAGGAGGAAAGTGATACACATAACAACTTACAATTACTGAAAGAAGCACACCATCAAAACATAAAGCCACATGGATCCCAAACAGTGCTGCAAAACCCTGGTCTTTCCTTAGCAAAAAATGCAGAGATAATATGTACAATAGTATGCCAAAGCAATCCCAAGTGTCCAACCCTGAGAATGACTAAGAGAATACATGATAGAGACTAGCCCAACCCATTCCCTTGCCTCTAGGGATCGAGCTCATCATTCTAGGAGTTGATCTAACTCATTCTAAACCAAGCACTGAAATCTAGGCAATCAAAACAACTTGCCTCTATAAGATAGGAAACCAATTCATTCATTTAATTTTCACTTTTTAGTGAATGAATCATCTAGACCAAGTAAATAAGTGCCAAAATTACATCATGTTTACCCAGTTACATCAAGATAGATCAAAAATTACATCAAGAAGAAAAACTAGTCATACTGGCCGAATTTCTGAGCTGGAAGGTGAAAAATTGGGCAAGAATCCCCTATGCGCCGCGCCAAAATCTCTGTGCATCATGCCACTTTGAGGCTGAGTTGGAGGTACTTACTAAAGTCCCAATTGAGCCCCAGTGTGCTTGCTGGAAAGCCCTACCTATCTACTTTCCAACCCAAGTGGAATTTTTCAATTTGGTGTCCATTTGCCCCTCCAAAAGTGCATTCTCCCAAGACTGCTTCCTGTGTGTCAAAATAGGGGCAGTGAGGTCATTTTTAAGGTGTTTTTGACCCTTTAGGCAACCCAGAACTTGATGAAATCGTTAGGTAATCCATGAGCATACATAACGTTTGATGAAAACTCCAAAAATGTAAATTTTTCCCCCTGGAGAGCTCCCAATGACAAGCACATGCCAAGTGGCGCTACGCACAGGGCGGAAAAACCTATTTTTAAAGCCAAAAAATTCAAAATTGACAAAATTTGCTCCAAATTCCTTGAAATTTGGACTAAAGGCCTATCATTGAGTATCATGTTCAGCCAAGGAAGCCTTGGCCAAGATTTGGAGCCGATCTTGCCTTTTACGCCGTTCCAGTGTCCTCCTGATGCATGCAGTTTCAATTGTAAAGTCATTTTCTGTCCACCTTCATGGTTTCTCAAAGTCTGTTTGGCTTTCAATGAGATGAAGAATGAGAGTTTGGTGCAATTGCCAAATGTGGGAGGGACTGTCGGAAATAAGGCAGTGTGGATAATGGGGTCTTGTCAAGTGATGTTTGCCCTTTGGAATTTTGACAAATATAGGAACAATGGACGGTTACTTGGCTGTTTAGAAAATTTGAGGTTTTGGGAATTTTACAACTGACATGAATGATAAGGAATGCAATGAATTTAGGGATAGGGATAGTGGGACTTAGGAATGAGTAACTTGGGATATGAGGGAATGTTGGGATAGGGTATAGTATATGGACTAGGGTTTGGGTTTGGGACTTTGTAAAATAGGAATTGGGGGTATGGGATATGAAACTAATGAATATAAGAGTGGGTGACTTTAGGAAATAGGGAAATCAAGGAAACAATGGAGCAAGGGAATGTGAGGTGGGAGTAGTAACTTGGGAGCCAAACAATTAATACAAAGCCCTAACACCGTTTTCCTTGGTAGGATTTGATTTTTCTATCCAAAACCATAAGACGACCACCATCTAACAAGCACTAATCTTGGATGAAAAGCAATGATGGAAACCCATTTTACTTGTACAAGTGAAGACCCACGCATTTTGAGCAATTTGGAGCAATTTTTTGAAGTTGTTGGTGGCGCGGCGCACCATGAAACTGGTGCGGCGCATAGAGCTTCATTTCTCAGTGCAAAAATACACTCGCGCGACGCACTTGGCTTGAGGCGCGGCGCATAGAGCCTGTGCGTAGCGCCTTTTTGAAGGAGACTTTTGGGGGCCTTCCTGGTGTCCAAATTGGGTGCGGGATTGCTCGTTGGAAATTTCGTTGAGGCTACTTTCCAACCCAATTGGAATTTGTTAAATTAGAGTTCATTTACCTTGTCAAAAATCGAATCTCCCAAGACTGGTCAAAATGTGCCAAATGAGGCTGCCTCAAGGCAGAGTGCTATTGCAGTCAACTTTTGAAGGTGTTCCTCAACTCCAAATTGAGCTCATGATAGCTCATTGGAAAGAGCGTTGTGTCTAGTTATCATTTGACTCATCAATCAAGTCATTGGGCCAACCAATCTAGGAGAAAACGTGATTTTCCCAAGGTCACTTCAAAGGTGCATTCATTTCTCCCGAGGCAACTATATTTTTGACATTTCTCCAAAGCCATGACGCTGGTGTAAAAAGTGAAGGATTGTTTTCTTCCTTGGCCTGTTGTGGAAAAAAACCTCTCTCATTTTTCCCAAATTCATCTTTTATTGCTCATAAACATCATTTGAATAAAACCTACCCCGATGTGTGGAACAAGGGACTTGTCGAAATGAAGCGAAATGAAGTGGATAGGGGGCTTCTAAATTCTTGAGGAAATTTTGAGAAGTAGGGAGAGATGTTAGGAAGTAGGGGAAAGTGGAATCTCAGAAATTGAGTGAAGGGGAGGGGTCCAAAAGGGCTAAACACAGGCCCAACCTAGAAAATTGCCAAGTTGTAGCAAGAAACTAGGGTTTGTGCGAAAATGAGGAATTTGGGGGATTTTAGTGATGGGAAGTGTTTAATAAGGTACATTGTGGATAGGGGAAGGTGTATGAACATCAGGATACAAGTTTTGCTGATGATTTGACCATCCAAGAGAAATGACCTTCAAAACCCTAGGAGAGGGAAATGAACTTTACCGAGGCACAGCTAAAGCATGAACAAGGTGTAAAATGACCCAGTGGAACTTGACATGATGATGACAACCCTCTGAATGATGGTACACTCAGCTGAATGGTGACATAGATCGACACTTGGACAACTTTGACAAGGCGAAAACAAACCCTAGATCTAATACCTAGTGACCAAATTTTGCTTGAAGGCTCACTGAAATGACAAAATTTGACCTTGACACCTTGAAATCACTTTGTAAGAGCATGTTTGATCACTGGAGGAAAGCTGCAAAGAATGACACTAACAGGGCGGACCTACCTATGGTTTTCAGTCCATCGTTCTAGATGTGATGGTTTTTGGTCCATGGTATTGGATGCTTCAGCATGTAAAAATCTATATTGTGACATTGAAAAGAATATAATGAAAAATCAAGCTGGTAGTCCCAGTTTTGGGATCTAGGGGGAAATCTCTGTGTATATTTGTTTTATGTGTTATGCTATCGCAATGTTTATTTTCTGTGTTTTAGAATTCTTATGCAGGTAATTTTTGTACGGGGATAAAACCTACATTTGGTATCGGAGTTGTTTTGGCTTCAAGGGGATGCCTTTATTGCTAAGGGGTTTCGCTTAGGCCTGTGTTAAACCCTGTTCAGTGAGAGATCTGCGGGATCGATTCTGGTGGTGAAAGAAGATGTCGAGCAGTGGAAAGATAGAGATCGAGAAATTTAATGGTCAGAGTTTTGAGTTGTGGAAACTCAAGATGGAGGATCTGTTGGCGGGTAAAGATCAGTGGATCGCGGTAGATCCAGGTGCTAAACCAACGGGAGTGTCCAATGAAGAATGGAAGAAGTTGGATTAGAAGGCTAAGAGCACAATACGATTGTGTGTCTTAGATTTAGTATTTTTAAATGTATCAAGGGAAGCTATGGCGAAGGCTTTGTGGGACAAGTTAGGGACTTTGTATCAATCTAAGTCTATGGTGAATAAAATGTTCCTACGGAAAAAACTGTATAACCTGAGGATGAAAGATGGAGACTCAGTGACAGAGCATCTGAATGCATTTAATACTGTAGTAAGTCAGTTATCGTCTATTGATATCAAGATTTCAAATGAAGATAAGTGCATTAGTTTGTTGTGTTCTCTACTAGATTCGTGGGATAGTCTGGTTATTGCAATAGGTAGCAATGCAACTACCTTGTAGTTTGATGAAATAGTCTCATCCTTATTGATGGAGGAGATGAGATGGAAAAATATGGAGAGCTAGAATGGTGATGCCTTGCCTGTACGAAGACGGCCCTAGAACAGAAACAAAAATAGGTCATCAAGTCGGAGATCTAAATCTCTAGGAAAACCTGTAAAGGTGGTGTGCTGGAAATGCGGAAAGGAAGGGCACTACAAAAGGGACTGTAAATCTAAATCTACAGATAAAGGAAATGGATCTGGTGATGCTCCTTCTGGAGAGGTAAAAACCACCTCAGATGAAGGTGGGAATGTGTACTTGGCTTCTTCAAGTACACATGTAGATCATGAGGAATGGTTGATTGACTCAGGTGCATCCTTTCACTTCACTCCCGATAGAGAGTGGTTCTACGAGTATGAGAAATATGATGGTGTTGATGTCTTCTTGGAGGATGATAGGAAGGCTAGAATCATTGGTCGCGGAAAAGTAAAGTTGAATTTGCAAGGTGGAAGGGTTAGAACACTTCCGAGTGTTCTGCATATTCCTGCATTAGCTAGAAATCTAATTTATGTAAGCAAGTTGGATGATGCAGGTGTAAAAATAGTGTTCGAGAAGGATTCCTGCAAGATGGTTCGGGGAACACTGCTATTGATGCAGGCAGCTCAGACTGGAACTCTGTACAAGCTGCAAGGTAGTACTATTGTTGATGGGTGCAACAGTTATGTGGTTCCTAAAAGTGGAGCAAAAAATCTAGTGGTCTCTGGAGAGAAAACCATGTTGTGGCATCAAAGGCTTGGACATATTGGAGAGAAGGGCCTTCGAATACTTCATGGTAAAGGTATGGTAGAAGGTATGAGTACTAGCTCTTTGGATTTTGATTTCTGTGCAAATTGTGTATATGTGAAGAAGAATCAGGTGAATTTCCCCTCTGGTGGTAAGAGGGCGAAACAAATATTAGAGCTTGTGCACAGTGATGTGTTTGGACCTGTGAAGGTTCCGTCACTGGGTAAGTATGTGTACTATGTATCATTTATAGATGACTTCTCAGGAATACATGGATATATTTCCTTAAGAAGAAATATGAAGTCTTTGACAGGTTTAAAGAATTTAAGGCTCTGGTGGAAAACCAGATAAAGAAGAAGATAAAGGTGCTGAGGACAGATAATGGTGGAGAGTTTTGTAGTAAGGAATTTGAAGAATTATGTAAGAAGTGTGGTATAGCACAACAGAAGACTACTCCATATACACCTCAGCAAAATGGAGTTGCAGAAAGAATGAACAAGATGTTGAAGGAAAGGGCAAGAAGCATGCTCAGTGGTGTCGGGTTAGGACAAGAATTCTGGGTAGAGGCGGTGGAGATAGCATGTTACCTCGTCAACGGATCACCTTCATCAGCGTTGGAGGATAAGACTCCACAAGAGGTATGGACTAGTAAAAAACCCTCTCTTTCACATCTAAGGGTATTTGGATGTGATGCATATGTACATGTTCCAAAGAAGAAACGAATCAAGTTGGATAGTAAATCTGAAAAGTGCATCTTTATTGGGTATAAGGATGGTTTAAAGGGTTATAAGCTTTTGGAACCTAGCAACAAGGAAGGTTGTGTACAACCAAGATGTGGTGTTCAAAGAGGTGAAAGATGTTATTAAACATGAAGTCCAACCAGAGGAACCCGAGAAGATAGAGTTTGAGCTAAAGGAGGAAGAATCAGACTCTACAACTGAGGAGGAATCAGAAGATGAAGAGCCACAAACTCTAGGTGTAAGAAGATCAGTTCGAGAAAGAAGGCAGCGAGAAAGGTATAGTCCATCTGTTTTCTATTCAAATTTTGCTTTATCTATTATTGATGATGATCCCAGAACTGTGAAGGAAGCAGTAGACTCAGAGGATGGAAAACTCTAGAAAGAGGCCATGGTTGATGAAATGGCATCTTTGCACAAAAATGAGGCTTGGGATCCGGTGGAGTTGTTGACTGGAAGGAAACCCATTGGCAGAAAATGGGTGTTCAAGAAGAAGACAAATGCAAAAGGAAAGGTGGAGAAATACAAAGCTCGGTTGGTAGCAAAAGGTTATTCCCAGGTGCTGGGAATTGATTTTGGTGATATGTTTTCTCCTATTGCCAAGGTAACTTCTATTAGATTATGTTTATCTGTTGCTGCCGCTTTTGATTTTGAGGTAGAACAGATGGATGTGAAGACAATAATTCTTCATGGGGATATGGAAGAGGAGATCTACATGAATCAATCTGAAGGCTTTGCAGTGAAGGGTAAGAAAGAACTGGTATGCAATTTAAAGAAGTCTCTGTATGGGTTAAGATAGTCACCAAGGATGTGGTATTAGAAATTTGATACATTTATACAGGGACTTGGCTTCACCAGAAGTAAAGCATATCACCTGTGTGTATTTTAGATTAATTGGTGACCGTGTTATTTATCTAGTCTTGTATGTGGATGATATGTTGCTTGTTGGAAATGACAAAGAAATTATCCAGGATTTGAAGACCCAGCTATCCTCCAAATTCGACATGAAAGATCTTGGTGCTGCAAACTATATTTTGGGCATGGAAATTAAAAGAGATCGAGCAAAGAGGAAGTTCTAGTTAAACTAGAGCAAGTATGTCGAGACAATACTGCAGAGGTTTAATATGCAGGATAGTAAACCGGTGAAGGTTCCTATTCTTATAGATGTAAAGTTATCTATTGAACAGTGTCCCAAGACACAAGAAGAGGAAGAGGATATGTCCCGTGTTCCATATGCAAGTGCAGTAGGTAACCTTATGTATGCAATGGTCTCTACTAGACCAGACATTGCACATGCAGTGGAAGTATTGAGTAGGTTTATGTCAAAACCAGGGAAGGAGCAATGGACAACTATGAAGCGGGTTTTCAATTATTTGTGTGGCACTAGTGATTATGTTTTGTGTTACCAAGGAAGACCAGGATTAGACAGAGTTTTGGATGTCCGTGGCTTTATTGATGCAAACTCGGCTGGAGATTTGGATCAGAGAAGATCTACAAGTGGGTATGTGTTTAACCTATTTGGAGGCGTAGTCAGTTGGATGAGTAAAAAACAATCTGTAGTGGCACTATCAACTATAGGGGTAGAATACATGGCAACCACTCATGCAAGCAAGGAAGCATTTTGGTTGCAGAGATTGTGTTCAAGTATGGGGTTAGTACAGGGAGCTATAAGGATAGACTGTGACAGCCAAAGTGCAATTTTCTTGGCAAAGAACCCGCTTATCATTCAAAGACAAAGCACATTGATGTTCAGTATCACTTTGTGAGGGATATGATAGAAGACAAAAAGGTGTTGCTGGTAAAGGTGGACACTTTGAAGAATACTGAAAATGCATTGAAAAAATCTATGAGCTCTGATAAGTTCTCCTGGTGTAGAGAAACAGTGGGTGTTTCAGGGCTGAAAAAATGACTAAGCTCTCCTATGGCCCCCTGTGGAAAGAAAACAACAAGTGGGAGAATGTTGGGTTGTGTTATATTCTTTCCACAACTAACCTACGTAGTTAACTAGGGGTTAGAGTGGGGGTAGAGCCCCCCCTTCATTGTGCTGATTGTGTAGCGGGCGGGTTACAGGGGGGTTTGAGGAGGGCAAGTAGCCCCCCTCTACGGGGTTCAGGGCAGCGCCCTGGGAAAACGTTTTTTGGACCCTATATTAGGTTGGGTGGACCTACCTATGGTTTTCAATCCATGGTTTTGGATGTGATGGTTTTCGGTCCATGGTATTGGATGCTTTGGCATGTATAAATATGTATTGTAAAATTGAAAGGAACATAATGAAAAATCAAACTGGTAGTCTCGGTTTTGGGATCCCGGGGAAAATCTCTGTGTATATGTGTTTTATGTGTTATTCTCTCGCATTGTTTATTTTCTGTGTTTTATAATTTGTATGCAGGTAATTTATATACGGAGTTAAAACCTACAGTTCAAACACAAAACATATTCAACACACCCTAGACTACTGGATAGAGCTTGCTTACTAACAGATCTATTGACAACATTGTTTCAACAGAAGAAATTGAAATCATCCTGCACTTTCCCTAAACTAAAATTGTTCTTAGAGTAGAGGAGATTCCTCCTCTTGATTTCTTTTACAGTACAAAACATCAGGCTGTAGTAAAGTGAGAGAGGAAGAAAAGGAAAATAGATTAGCCCTGAGTCATAAGTCCTAATAATGAGCCAATGGATGTTGTTTGGAAGGATACCTCATATGGATCCTTTAGATAACTTGACCAAACTATCAAAGTTTGCAGGTTCTTATGTATCTACTACTATTTATAAGGCAGCAAAGGTCAAACAATCGATAAAGGATAAAGATGAGAGAATAAAGCAGTTGAAACAATAGTTGGCCGAAGAAAAGAAGAATATAGACCATCAGATGAAGGCACAAATGGCACAACTATAATAGAGCTTTGATCAGTGAAAGCTCCAATTTCAAGCATAGACAAGTGCCAAAGATGCTCAAATACAACAACTGTGATTTTCTATAGAACAATTGAAAGACAATCCTAAAGTCGAGGAGTTTGTCAAAGAAGCACTTGAACTAAATTCTTTGTTATCTATGCAATAGGCAACATTTTGTTAGAGGCTATAATCCATCAATACGATGTGCAAGGAAAGTGATTCACTAAGGAATAAGGTATTCGATATGAGGGTCACTTTCAACGAGATTGATGAGAAAATATTAATATACATTACGTGGCAGGATACCCAAGAAGGAAGGATAGAAGATCTACCCAGGATATGTTAGCGCTCAAATCTACCTTAGGCTGAAATAAGGTACGACTCAAAGCCACATCAAACCACGCTCAGCCTCGTAGCTAGCCCTACGAGGATAGCAGAGGGCTCTCTCCGGGTCAATCTCGGCAAAACATAATCAACGAGGTCGAGATGACTGAATTGATGACTAATTTTAGGCTAGGTATTAAGTACAAAGAGTTTAGAAATTGATTTTTAAAGGTTTTGTTGAATTCAAGGGAAAGGTAAATTTGGGTGCGGGGATGGGGCACAGCTTTTGCAGAGGTCTACTTGGGGCAAGATAGGCAATTGTTTTGATGCCTTAAAGCAAGTGATATGGGTAGATCAGACTGGTGAGTAGCTAAGGAGAGCAAGGGAGTCTCAAGGCTTCTCCTTAAACTGAAGAAAACATAGAAAATTAAACAAATTTAAAGGCAGAGCATAGCAAGTTCATGGATTCTACCTTAACACTTCATTTGTTTAATTACAGAAGATTCAATAGAGAAAATGATACACATACACAACTTACAAGTACTGAGATAAACACACCATCAACACATAAAGCCACATGGATCCCAAATAGTGCTGCAAAACCCTGGTCTTTCCTTTGCCAAAAAATGAAGATAAGATATGTACAATATAGTCTCAAGCTATTCCCAAGAGTCCAACCCTGAAAATGACTAAGAAAATACATAATATAGGCAAGCCAACACATTCCCTTGCCTCTAGGGGTCGAGCTC
>APFE031316219.1:109003-189041 GCA_000404065.3 Pinus taeda | reverse complement strand
GAAACCAATTCATTCATTACATTTTTTCTATTTTATGAATGAATCATCTAGAATAGGTAAATAAGTGTCAAATCAACATAAAGTTCCATTAATTACATCAATAAGGGTGAAAAATCCCATCACAAGTCAAAACTGGTCAAACTGGCTTCATTTGTTGCGCTGAGGAGGAAAACTGTGCCAAAAAACCCTATGCTCCACGCGCCTGAGCCCTGTGCGCTGTGCGCCTTTCCACCTGCTTTTGGGGCACTTCCCGGCATCCAAATTGAGCTCAGATTGGCGTGTTGGAAAGCCCTAGATGTCTACTTTCTAACCCAAGTGGAATTTTCCAATTTGGTCTCCATTTGACCCTCCAAAAGTGGATTCTCCCAGAAGTACTTCCTGCTGGTGCAAAAAGTGGCAGAAAGGTGATTTTCATGATGTTTTTGAGCTTTTGATCACCCAAAACTTGATGAAATGCCTTGGAAATGGCTTAGCATGTGTATTGCATCATGAAAAATCCAAAAATATAAACCATCTGTGATTTGGACCTCCCCATCTTATGGGTCGTTCGCTGCGCGCTATGCGTAGAGCCAAAAAACCTATTTCGCAAGCAAAAAATTTTGAAACGACAAAATTTTCTCCAAATTTGGAGTGAAGACCCTCCATCATGTATCATTCTCAACTAATGAAGCCTCGACCAAAACTCGAAGTGGATTAGGCCTTTTGTGTTGTTTTTGCGCTTTGCTCAAATTCCTTTTGAGGATCTTCATTCTCGCTTTGCAAACATGCATGCGAGCCCAATAGTGAGTCTTCATGTGGCGAAGCATGTATTTGTCTCTATTTTCCTTCACCAACAACTTCTCCAAATGAGTGTTCACCCAGAAGAGCATTGATTCCTGATCAATAGGTGTCGAATCACCGGGTCTCCTACGGGCCAATTCCCGGTCTTCCCGAATCTTTCGCAGCTCATAAAGTTCATGCTCATCTTCCAGCTCTTTGTTGCGCTTCTCTAAGTAGTTGATCACCCATTTAGCCATCTGCAATTTCTTTTGCAGCAACTCATTCTCGGCCCTTTGCTCTCGGATGATCTCCTTGAGCTCTGAGTTGGGCGAACTAGCATCAATATCAATGATACCGATATCCTGAACTCCTGAAGGACCCTCATCAACCATGGGTCTCTTGCCCCTATCCTGAATCTGTACCTGTGCTGAAGACAGAGGCGAGACCCCTTCCACATGATGTGTAAATAATACTCGCTATGCTGATGATGTCAACGAGACCCCTTCCACCCCAGGTGGAGATAGTACTTGTCGTGCAGCTGCAAATAAGGCCCTGGGGCCTTTCTGATATGTCACATATACTGGAGCATCAACATGCTCAGTCTCAGAAATGTCAAATTTCTATGAAGGCCCTCCCTCATCATGAACTATCTCTGGAGGAGGCTGTAGCGCGGAAAATAAATCACGGGAGATGAAATCCTCCCAAGCAATACCCTGCTGTGCCAACTGATGCATAACTATGATTTTGATCAATGCATAGTCATATATGCTCCAGTGCTAATGTGTCGGGGTCTTCCTCTGTACTAAAGGTACCATCCTCTCTATGTTTCGACACATGAAAAATGGGATGTTCATCATACGTACCCGTGTGAAATGCATCAACAAACGAACATGGTACGCATAGAGACGTGAGAATCTGCCCTCACAACTGAAATACTGAATGATGAGTTTCATCAACGGAGCAAACTAATCCCTCAGGAATTTGAAAGGAAAGGTTGCGCTCAAGTGTCTGATATATCCGGGCTTGATATATGGCTCATAGTAATAATTGTCCAGCATCTGGCGTTTACTCCATTCCTCCCCCACATTTGGTATCCCGGTGGCCTAAGCAATAGTGTCGGGTGACAAAGTGAAATCCACTCCGGCAAGGTTTACATGACCATCCTGTAGGTTAAGGACAAATAGACGGACCAGTTCCCGATGATGCTGAGTTTGTGAGATGATCTCACAATATTGGTAACATGATTGGCGCCGAAAACAATCCATTGCAAGTGGGCAAGCTTGCAATTGAGCCAAAGAAGTAGGCTCCTCCCTAACATGTTGTCCACTTTTGCCACCTTTGTGATACCTCCGTGGCACATTAGGCACATTGACCTCCGGTGTAGAGTCACTATCATACTCTTGCTCATATACTGACTCGGTCTCTGACATGTTCTTTAACAACAAGGTAGCTGGAATATATATATGTTGATATACAATTGTGTACAAAAATGACTATAGACCTTTTTCTTTTTCTCAAATGCTGTGACCAAGGGGACACAAATGAAAAGGGAATTGTTACGAAAAGGGAAGCATTAGGGAAATGGGAACAATGGAAATAAAATAAGGAAATTAGGGAAGGGAAGGGGCATAGAAATTTTGAAATGTTAGGGTTTTGGGATGAGGTAGGGATTACATGTTTATAGTAGAAGGGAAGGATTAGGATTTTGAGGGAAGATAGTGTAGGGTTTTATGAGGATTTATTGGGAAAAATATTGGTGAAAATAGGGGATGGGAAACAAAGGGAATAGGAAAACCTTGGCAACAGTGATTTTTGAAAACCCTACAGCAAACTTGGCACTTGAATCCTTACAACAAATTGATGAACAAGGAGGGTTTATAAACTTGGTTTTTCATGGTAATTATAGCATAATTTCATTACATAAACCATCTAAACACCAAGAACAAGCCGTGATGTAAGCCTACCTGTGATTTGATGCGTGAGAAGAGGTGATTTGAGTGGTTTTTGGGCAAAGTTCAGGCATAAACTCCTATGCGCCGCGCGCCTCACCCAACGCGCTGCACGCTCCTGATGTGCCGCGCGTGCGTTAAATTGCACTGGAAAATGTTGCCTGATGCACCGCGCGCCACTGATGTGCCGCGCGCCTGTCCTGATGCGCTGCGCGCCCTGGAAATGGCCCAAGTTGCTCACAAATTCACAAAATCGCCTTAGAACAATGCTCTTTGCTCTTGGAAAGTGGAATGGGTTGCAAATGAGGAGAAATATCGTCATGTAGACTCTTTGTTGATTTTTGCTTAACCCAAAACCCATTTTCTTATGTTTGGTTGTTGACACTTTTTCAAAATTAATAGGCTCTGACCTTTTTGGTTTCTTTCTTAAAATAGGTTGAAATGATGATTTTCTCTGATAATTTTTTGCAGGGATAGCTCTGATATGCTTCAGCAAAGGAGACCAAGGCTGCACTTTAACAATTGAAGAACTGAAAATTTTTACAATTTTTACAAAAATGAGGTGGCGACTTATCTTCAAAACTGAGTTTTGAAGAGAAGTCCTAATTCAGCTGTACAATGATGAAAATTATTGAAGTGATGATCTATCGAAGACATCCCTCTGGCCTGCTGGGCTTCTAAGACCTTTCAAGACAAAATTGACTCAACTCTAGACCTAAGACCTAAAAATTTAAAACATGATTGTAAATGACCTTTGAAGACTTATTTTAATAAATAGACCTGAACCAGTAGTGCCAAGCACGAGGGAATAAGTGACACAAACAGCTCCATCAGAGTTATGGCATGCCTAACGAAATGCAACTGATCAACACGGATGGGACACCTAAACATGAAATGCAAAAGAGCTTTGATCTCTAATGGAGGGATAACTAGACCGACTCTAATAGGATATAAGAGACTCACAAAGATATCCTTTTCACTGAATGGGATATACAACTGAAATAGATAGAAAGGGCAATCACAAGAGCAATTGATGTTGTAAGAAAGATCATTGAGACCATCAATGAAAATTTACATAATGCCAACCTGATACAAGAATGCCCATCTAGGGGTCTTCCCACTATCAAAGACTTAGAAGCAAAATGGCAGGAAACTTCTACAGCAAAAGAAGAAGTGATCAAACAACTTGAAAAACTAGATTGGGAAGTGTATTGGAGGTATCTGGTAAAGCCATACAGTCAGTGGTCATACTACAATGTCCTGTTGACTCACCCATCCAGATGTTGCCTTCCCTCTCAGAGGCAATGTATACCAGCCAAATGCGTACATGGATGAAAAAACATCCTGAACTCAAGCTGATGTTGGATATATATTATCTCAGACAACAAATGAAAGAGTAGTCACCACTACATGCTAGAACTAGTCATTTCCTTAATTTAACTTTTACGTAATTTTGTCACTTATTTCCAGGAGGGTTGTTTAAACCTCCTCAGAACTTCATGCATTGCCTACTTTTGTACTTATATTTTATTATAAAAACCCTTTCATGTATTTTAAGAAAGGGTCTGGAATTTTATAAAGAAACTCTTTACTAGATTGAACTTTTGTACTTTAAAGTTTCTCTTGTTAGAATCCTTGGATCAGAGTCCTGAACTTTTGTTGGAGAAGGCTTACAGAAGCTTTCACTTTGTAGCTTTTCAAACCCTTTTAATAAGACAGACTGGACTGGAGCTACTTATTTGATGAGAAAACTGATATGCATCAGGTACTTTTATCTTTCTGTATTTATTTGTTCATGAATTAACAATCATTTCTATATATTGTTCATCATATGTATCTTTTCCCATACAGTGTTGTATCCATTCACTTTCGAACATAGTAGGAATGTTATTTTTTAATACATTGATGAGCAATTGGTCAAACAATATTTGATGTGATATATGCTTTAGAAATTATTTTGATTAACTATTTAATTAAAATAATTACTTCAAAGGTGTTTTTATTTATATTAGTATCTGTTTAATCTTCATTATCAAGTACTAAGGAACATTGTTTTAGATCACACAAATATAACTAAAAATCCCCAAGTAATATATAGATAGGTTATAATATATATATATATATATATATATATATATATTATAATATATATATATATATTATATTATTTATATATATATATATTATATATAATATAATAATATATATTATATATATATATATATATTATATATTATTATATATTATAATATATATTATAATATATATATATATATATATATATATATATATCTCTGTGTGTGTGTGTGTGTGTTTTAATTGAAAACCACCCCATATATCACTTAGTTTTATCAATCAAACATCCTATCACATTTTGATTGGGAAACTGGTCCCATTATATCCAGTCGGAGCCACTAATCCAAATGAAAAAGGGACAATATTCAAGTCCCCAACCAGGTGATTTTCCCCCATGTTGTTGCAAATATTTTTGAGGCTTCAACATTTTGGCACTAGAAGGAGGGCAAAGACTATGAATGGCAAAGAGAACTCATTCTAAATTAACAGCCATTCCAAGAGTCACACCCCGTCCAAATCACCTCCAACTTCTCGATCCTCATCTGAAAATCCTATTTTTAGATTTGAAGTTAAGAAGTCACTTCCACAATATCCTAGTACTATTCCTAAAGTACCTTATTTAGATTATAATCTTGAATCACCTGAGGTTCAAACTTTAATAAAGAAATGAGAGGAAATCTCTATTTTAGCATAAAATCCTATCCCATCTGATGCATCTGAAGGGAGTATCACTTCTATTTTATAGCCTACTCGGATTCTAACTCATTCTCAAATTGAGAAGCTTGGGGTTCCTCCATTTGAATTTCGTCTTCCTACTTTCCGAAAGAAAACTAAGAAATCTAAGTCACAGACATCAACTAGCGAGGTTTTATCAAATTCCCCTCCACAAACACCTTCATTCCCTCCATTCATTCCTCTTAATATTCCTTCTTCTCAAGGTATTGGTGCTAGTTCATCCAGCTCAAGCACACAACCTCCCTCTTCTTCCACTTAAACTCCAATAATGGCAAGACAACAACCAGCCAAACCATGGGCCCATCCTTGGGTTGTCCAAAAGGTAGCACCACTTCATGATCTGCCTAAGCATCCTGAAAGATGGCTGCCAAAATTCATTCCTAATGATGGATTTCTTGTTGAGGAACATATCCATAACTATATGCTAGCTATCAATATTAATGGAGTAGCTGAAGAAGATTGTTTAGTAAGATTATTTACCTACACTCTCCAAGGATCAGCAGGTTCATGGTATTTTTCATTACCACCAAGATCTATCACTAATTGGGACATGTTTGAAGAGAAATTTCTAGCTAAATTTGGTGATGATAGTACAATTGCATCTCTTATCAATGATCTATCTAATTTAAAAGCTAAATCAGGTGAAAAGATCAAAGACTTCAATTCTAGATTCAATAAATTGCTAAAAAAAATCCCATCCACATCAAGAACTAGTGTTGATGTCCAAATTGAGTGGTATATTTCTTCTCTTCCTTCCAATATATAATTTTTTGTAGATAAAGCTAATAAGGCTACTCTGGTAGAAAATATGAAGGAAGCCCTATCTGTAGAAAAGAGAATAGTTGCATTAGAAAAAAAAAATAGCTCAGGAAGATAGAAAAACAAAAAAGCTTACATATAAAGATGAACCAAAGAAAAAACCCCTAAAGATCCTTTTGATCTTGAAGGTCTGCAAAAATTCCTCAAAACCATGTCAAATGAAATGGTAGAAATTAAGAAACAAGTAATTGAATCCTCTTCTAAGAAACCTTTCAGATCCTTGAAGAGGAATCAAACTTCTAATCCTCAGCCACCAAATACAATATCCAATGTTGAATCTGACTTAGAAGAAGAAGAATAAAATGCAATGAATGGTGAAGAGAATGAAGATGAAGAATTGGTTGAAGTACATGGAATGTGGGATTTCATCCTTCATGTTTCTGATAATGAAGAAGAGCAAGAAGCTCTACCTGTTAGCACCAGGAGTAAATGCTCTACTGATTTAACACAATCAAATCAAATGCAAAAGAACTCAACCCCTACTATCAAGGAAAAGGTGGTGAGTAAAAATCTTCTCCCAGAACTCCTCAACCAACTCCATCCTCATCAAATCCTCCATCATCATCCAAAACCTTGTTCGTTACAGATACCATGGAATATAACATAGTAGAGGACATGAAGAAGACCAAAGCCAATATCTCTCTCCATGAGGTCAGTAGGCTTAAACATAAATAGAAATTAATGCTTAAATAATTGAATGCAATTCCTGCTTCTCTTCCTGCTACTGTTGTATCCCAAGCTGCCAGAGGAATGTGTAAACCCCCTAGTGATTCATCAAATAAGGTTGATCTTACTAATGTTTTCTTAGTTGGTGATAGATCCAATTCACATACTCCCCCCTTTCCTCTTGACTTATGAAATCTTCAATAAAAATTTACACAATTACTTGATAAATTCAGGAGCCTCTTCAAACATAATGGCAAGAATAGTTTTTTCTAAACTAGATGTTTCACCCCAAAAGTCTATTGTTCATATTGTACAACTTGATAGTACGAAAGTCGAGGTATTAGGAGAAATGAACTCAGTCACCATCAAACTATCTTCTAATCCGAAAGTCTCTCAAGTAATTGACATATTAGTTGTTGATATACCTAAGTTCTGTGGTTTAATTATGAGCATAGATTGGTATGAAAAGCTTCACGGCTAATTTGCAATAGATTGGTCTCACATGTGTCTCCCTTACAATCGAAAGCCAAATCAAATTAGAATTGACCGAGAAAAGCATTTAAAGAATATAGTGACTAAATTTGAAAGTGAGAATGACCCAATATATTTCAAAAATAATATCATTGGAAATTATTCTGCTGAGTCGTTTTTAGGGAACTTCAACGCACAAAGGTCTCATTTTTTGGACAACTCTGTTACTTCCTAGATTGAGAACGTTTCTCAAATAGATTCTTCCAGATGTATAAATCTTGTATATAAACCATTAGTTAAAAGTTTGTTTTGGACATTATATCTTGATGGATCTAAATACAATGATGGTGTAGGAGCTGGTTGTATATTAATCAATCGATAAGGAGAAAAAAACATGCTAACATGTAGGTTATAGTTTGAATGCAAAAATAATACTGCTGAATATGAGGCACTGATAGAAGGTTTGCATAAAGAAATAGGCATCGATATCAAATATCTTTAATTCTTTGGAGATTCAGAAACTATTATCAAGCAAGTAAGAAACATCATTCATTGTCTCTCTAGACATTTAAAACATTACAAATCATTAGTCTAGGATCTTACTTCACATTTTTTAGCATTCAACATCTCTCCTATATCTAGAATTCAAAATGCAAGTGTTTTCCTTCTGTCTAACATAGAATCCAAGCTCATACCATAAGAGGATTGCAGTCCAGATAGGTTTTACATAGAATTGATTCTTAGGCCATCCATTCTTGATAATGTCACCAATCGGTGAGTCTTTAATGATGATGATGATATCATACAATTTCTAACATTAGAAGGTTCATATGATGACCAGATAATAGATGAAAATGAGCATGATAATCAACTGAAATAGAAGTCTAATGAGAATCTCATACCTAAATCTGTGGTAAAACTAGAGGATCTTTATGATCTTAAGGATAGATTCAAAAAGGTTACTAATTCTAAAATCCAAAGCTCAACCTTAAGGTTTGAACTAATAAACCTTGGAACTGATAACAAACCTCAAAACATAAATCTAGGACTTAGTCTCTCTCCTAATGAGAGATTATCCTTTATCCACTTGTTAAGAAAGTACAAATGTATCTTTTCTTGGAACTATGATGATCTTAAATCATGTGATACCTCTATTATACAACACACCATTCCCATGATATCCAATGATAAGGTTGTACAATAGAAATTAAGGAAAATTCACCCCAATCTAGAAAGTCAAATCAAATCAGAACTCAATAAAATTCTTAAAGCGAAAATCATCTTTCCTCTTAGGCATTCAAAATGGGTCTCAAACTTAGTACCTATTAGGAAGAAGAATGGTGACATTAACATCTGTATCAATTTCAGAAATCTCAACAAAGCTTGTCAGAAGGACAATTTTCCATTACCGACTATGGAACAAATATTGCAAACAGTAGCTGGTTCAGAATTAATGTCTTTTCTCGATGGATTTTCAAGATATAATCAAATCCTTGTTCATCCAGATGATAGATTAAAGACTACATTGAGGAATAAATGGGGAACCTATTCCTACTAGAAAATGCCTTTTGGTTTAATTAACATAGGGGAAACTTTCTAAAGAGCTATGGATATAGCCTTTAAAGGTTTGATAAAAAAAATTGTTGTCATTTATTTGGATGATATTACTGTTTATCCCAAGAAAAAAACCAACCATTTACATGACCTAAAACTTACCTTTGAACGTTGTAAGAAATATGGAATCTCATTAAATCTAAAGAAGTTGTATTTTGCTCTAAGTGAAGGTAAACTTCTAGGGTTCATTGTATCCAAAAACGGCATTTGTATTGATCCGGACAAAATAAAATAAATTGCTGAAATTTCTTTACCCCACAACCTAAAACATATGCAGTATTTTCTAGGTCAGATAAATTTTGTCAAAATATTTGTCCCTGACTTTTCCGAAATTGTTTTACCAATACAAACAACGGTTAGGAAAAAATCAATCTTTAAATGGGGACATAACGAAAGAGAAGCTTTTGATCTTATCAAACAAGAAATTGTGAATTCTCCCTCTTTAACAACTCCAAATTTTTCTAATAATTTCATTTTATATACATTCTCTTCCAAAACATCATATGTTTTTTTCTTAACACAACACAAGGATCAAGAGATTGAAGCACCCATCTCATTCTTTAGTCCTAATTTTCAAGGTGCTGAACTTAATTATTCAGAAGTGGAAAAACAGGGTTTTGCTATTTTCAAATCTGTAAAGCACTTCAGACCTTTTCTCCTCAAAACGCATACTAAAATAATAGTTCCCATTCTCAGCAGTGAGGCAATTACTTATGCAAGAGGAAGTAGGGGAAAAAAGAGAAAATTGGGTAACAACTCTGCAAGAATATGATATTGACATTAAACCAGCCAAAATTATCAGAGGACAAAGTTTTTGCATATTTCTTGCAGGAGCTTCCAACCTACTAGTAGATGAGGACTCAGGTAACACGATACATGTATTAGAGGTAAGCCTAAATGATTTAGAGTCCCGATATGTTGATCTTATTTTCTATTTGAAAAATGGATACACTCCTCCTGAACTCAATCATAAAAGGAAAAGGGATTTAAGATTCAAATAAAATCAATATGAAGTCATTGATGATGTGTTATTCAAAAGGAATTATGATTCTGTATTATTAAGATGCCTTGAAAAGTTTGAAGCACAGAAGGTTCTGCAGGAACTCCACGATGGACTAGTTGGTGGACATTTTGGAGGAGATACTATTGCACACAAAATCCTGCATGCTGGGTACTATTGGCCAACCTTGTTTAAAGACACCCATGAATACGTAAGGAATGAAAAATATGTCCAATTACTATGGGAAGAAAACAAAAACCTTCCTTACCTCTACAATGAGTTAACATTGATTAGCCTTTTGAACAATGGGGATTGGATATCATAGGTGAGATTGTTCCTCATTCATCAAAGCAACATAAGTATATCCTTACAGCTACATACTATTTTACTAAGTGGGTGGAGGAAATTCCACTAAAGGTAGCCAATTATGATGTTATCATTGAATTTATTGATCAATTCGTTATTACTAGATTTGGCTTACCAACTGCACTTATGTTTGATAATGCATCTTACCTTTCAAGAAATAATATGATTGAATTTTCTCTTAAGAGGGGATTTAAACTTAAATACTCTGCTAACTAATACCCTCAAGGAAATGGTTTAGCAAAGTCAACCAACAAGAACCTCATAAGAATTATAAAGAGAATTGTTGATCAGAGCCAAAAGAATTAGCATAAATCTTTGACATTTTCTCTATGGGAAGATAGGATAACTTAGAAGGCCTGAATAAGCTCTTCCCCATTCAATCTAGTATATGGGAAAGAAACTACATCCCTTCAAATATAGCTATTCCCTCATTAGCCCTAGTCCAATTCATTGAAGAATCACCTTCTTCTTCTTTACGACTAATATAATCTCAAATTCTTAAATTAGAAGAAGAAAGGGAAAAAGCCAAACTTATACATACTTGCCATCAACAACTAATCAAATATTCTTTTCAAATTGGTGATCTCGTCCTTAAATGGGACAAGGCACATGAGGAAAAAGGAAATCATACCAAATTCCAAATAATTTGGCTTGGACCATTTCAAATTGTTGAACAAGTAGGCCCGTCAAAATTCATATTGCAAGATTTATCAGAAAAGAGAGATTCTCTTCCTGTTAATGGGCTTATTTAAAAAAAAAAAAACAAAACAAAACAAAACAAAACAAAAAACAAAAAACAAAAAAAACTTAGAAGATTACATCTTCAATTGTACATTATTGCATTTACTTTTTTTGTTTTCTTAGGAAAATAATGTTTAATAGTATTACTTTTGGCTTTAAAATAAAATCTCTTGAAGTATTTTGATATTTCGCTTTCAAAGTAGAAATTCTTAAGGAAATAATTACATCATTTGAAAATTGGCTAAGTATCATAAAACTCTAAAATTTTCTTTTCCATTGAATTTATAAATTATTTGAAAACCTCAAACTTTATAAAAAACTTTATTCTATTATCAGTCAAGAAAAGTTATCTTTAAGAAAGTAAAGACTAATTATAGCTTAGCATCTCCTACTCTAATATTGTCATCCAAAACCCTTAAGGAGTTAATGATTCTCCCCATCCATTAACTTTACTATTTTTAGAGTGTAATTCAAAAATATATTAACCTTAAAAGATAAGAGGCCTCATCATCAGCCTGCTTACCATGTTCATAGGGAAATAATAGACTGACATTACCAACACTAAATACCAAACTAGGGTAATGACTGATGATTATGTTAATCTTAAGACAAGGGGTCTTATCACAAGTTAGCTTGTTCAGTTCAATTACAACCAATGAATAGCGTACATTGTTTCTAGCAGTTGTCCTGGACCTCTTCTTGACAAGTAAAAATTTGTTTTGTGCATATGTCAATGCACCATTTATGGCTTTCCAACATCTATCCTTTTTGTCCTTCTATCTCCAAGAAGGTTTGGTGTCCGTTATAGAGATTCATAGACTAACAATTCTCCATCTAAAGGACAAGTTGCCTGTTTGCTTAATTCTCTTCGAACGTGTCAAAGGCCTTGTTCCACTTAACCTGATTAACTATGTAGGAGGTAAAGGCTCTCAATTGAATATCTCCCACATATGGCACCGGGTTGAACGATTGATCATCGCCCAGAAAGTAATCATGCATATAGATATTTCTCATCAGGTGTTGGTTCAAAATATTGTGGCTCCTCAGGATACACAAAAACTGTATCGGGTCATCTATTACATAGTTGATTTCCTGGCAGAAGCTTTCTAACCAAAAGAATAAATATTTTTCATGGAGGAATAGAGCATGGTATGGGCAGGGGATCAACTATCCATTACCTATTGTGCTAGGGCAAACATTTCTTCCTTATCAGCCTTCAGTAGTTGCACCTTCCCCACTAGTTCCTCGATTTTATTCTATTACTTCTCCTGCTTTCGTTTCTCTTTCTCTATCTTCTCCATGTAATTAGTAATTATTTTCATGACTTTCTCACGAACTGCCCTCACTCCTTCCCGGTGGGCTTCTAAAGGAATGGTCCCCGGTTGAAGTCAAGATGCAAAAGCTTGCCACTTTTGAATCTCTGTAGTCATAAAAAAATCTTATGCCTCGATCACATGAAAAAATGACTCAATCTATGTAGCCGTGGTGGTTGTGGGCCTGACTTCGGTTTTCATTGCTGCTAAAATGGTTTTGGCCCCAAGTTTCGCAACATTCTTCTTATGCCTCCTCACTTTCCTTCATAAACGTAATACCTGCCTCCTTAGCTTGACCATTTCCATTTTTAGCTACATGTTTTCCCTAAACTATGACGTGTACCTTTCTTTAAAAGAAGGCCTTATTTTTTCACATTTCTCAATAAATTCTTCTTTGACAACAACATCCTTGACTGGTCTCATAGTTGGTGTAGGGTTTTGTGGGTTGACGTCGAAAAATTCAACTGGCTCTTGCTTTACCCTAACCCCCTCTATTTGTTCCTCAACTCGAGGAACAGTCCCAATGTCTTCTCCTTCAGGTCTCAGAATCTCCATATCTTTCCTCGGTGGTTCTAGAGTCACTGCAAGCCCTTGCAGGGTAGTGTCTTCAACACCCTTTTCTTGTGACTACTCTGCTTCTTGACCATTTTATCCTTCAGGTCTCAAGTCCTCCACACCTTCCCTTGGTGGCTTTGAAGCCACTACAGGCTTCTGTGGGGTAGTGTCAACAACAACATTCTCCTCTAATGGCCCTATGGAGATAATATCGGCCATAAATTTTTTAGTTTGTTCTTCGGTCGGCACTAGTTCTTGTGTGGCAGTGCCGACCACCAATCCCTCAATTTGTGCAATTTGTTCACCATTCAACACTGGTTCTTGTGTAATAGTGTCAATGCTAATGTCTTTAACTGCCTCAACAAATTTTAAGATCAAGGGAGAGGTTTTTCCTTCACCAGGCACCTAAGGGAATGAAAATTCCTTTCCCCTATTGGTAAGGACGCAAGAAGTGGAGAACGAAAAATGTTTTCTTCAATTTCCATTCTCTTAGTGCCTGCTGCCTCAGGCCCTACTTCCCTTGTGCTCATTGGCTGGTCTCAGGTCTGTAATCCCTTTTTATTTTTCTGCCTGTGTTTCTTCTAGTGTCCTCCTTCTCAACAATCAACACTGGTTCTTGTGGAGCAGTGTCAACTGCGGACCCTGTTTCTTTCAAGGGTTCCTTAAACATTGATGTAGGTGATGCTGGTTCTTGTGTATCAGCACCGCTTGTAACTTCATCCAAAGGTTCCTCATTTTTTTGAACAGGTGATGCTGGTTATTGTGTATCAGCACCACTTGTAGCTTCATCCAAAGGTTCCTCATTTTCTTGAATAGGTGATGCTAGTTCTTGTGTGTCATCATGATCAGGTGCTCAATATTTAGCTCCAAAATAAAAGTTCTCAGATTGGCTCGAAAACTATACAACTACGTTTTTCTCGTTAAGGAAATCATAACATAGGTTGTTTCACCGAAAACAGAGTTTGGATGAAGGAGAAAAGGAATGTTGCTTGTTTTCCTAAACAACTAAAAAAATCGTAGAATAGGAAAGAATGATGGCATGGCAGTCCAATCAGTAGTCCAGTCAGCAAGGGAAATCTTCTTTAGTTTTCACCCATTGGGGTTGTGACAAGTGTCACCTCCAGATTCGCCGGTTTGGTTATGTGAAGGTGAAATTGCCTAAGTGGTTCTAAGGTGAAATTTAAGATTTTATATATAAATATATATATATATATATATATATATATATATATTAAATATATATATGATTTATATTATATAGTTTTTTTTAACTATATATTAATAATATATATATATTATATATTTTTAAATATATTTAATTAAATTAAATCCGAATTAAATTAAGTCCAAAGTTCGAATGTGGTATGGTCAAAGTCATAGTTCTGAACTATATCCAAAACGCATTGAAATATTATAATGGTGCAAACATTATGGGGCGAAAAAACCTTTATATGGGACAGGCAGAGGTGGGTTTGAACAGTGACCTCCCCCGCACCATTACCACTACCCACCATTGTGCCACGACTGTGAACTTGAAAATGATACACCCAACACCATATTTAATGCCGACGTGTATTCTGACCATGCAACCAAGCGCCCAAAAACCAGGAGTTAGGGGCCAGCACTAAGCATGCTTAGCACCCATAATTATGCTTAACAGTTAATTAACCCTCTGTTAATGATGGATTAAGTTGGCGGAGATTTTGGAGGAAGCGCCAAGTTCGGCAGAACTTCCAGTTTTGGTGGTGCTAACTAGAGTCTCCTCCAGATTTAGTGGGGTTTCCTAGGGAAAAATTAAATAAAACATATCTTGCTCAATTTTTGACCAATTTTGGAAAATAAATAGTCAATTTTAGATTATTTAAACCTTATGAAGACATTTGTATAGGTTTCAGAGGCAATAGAAGACTTCTACAGGTGATATTTCCACAGGGAAGTTCAGGGAAGCCTAGAGCCACCAAGGAAGGGGGTCATGCCCAGAGCTGTCAGAGTTAGTTTTCAGAGATCTAATAGTCATTTTTGGCTAATTTAAACATTCTAAACACATTAGTGTAGGTATGGAGCCATAGATTTTTGTAAACAACATTATTTCCACATTTAGCTAATACAAAGGCCCAAGCCATGGAAGTTGGACCAAGGAGATGTAGCCCAGGAGGGGTGAACTCCTTCATCAAAACACTGTGTTAATGTGTCTCTTTGATGGTTTGCTACACTGTACATGTTTTTGTTCATTATTAGTTTTTGAAGCTATTTTTCTACGAATTTCTTGTTTAACTTAAGGAAATTTACTTGTTTGTAGGCACTAACAACTAAGGAAACCTCAGCACAAAAAGAAACAAGCAAGCACCTATTTATAAATCTGTAATTTTTATTAGCACAACAAAACTAATCATACAAAATTAGATCAAGTTGGTATCATAGCAATTTTAATTTCTTGATTGCTTGAGTTGGTGCAATTAGGGTTTTAATTGTTGCAAAATTGTGATGCTTACAAGGTTAAAGCTGCAAAAAGGAGAAGGGAAGCTATTGGTTGCAACTCCTGAGGTAATGCCCAAAAGAAGGAGAGCCATAAGGCCACAATCTCCACCACCCAAAGTTCTAATTCCAGCCACACTTGAAACTCCTCAATTTTTGTCTTCAATTGAGATTGAAGAGGTACACTTAGTACAAATTTCTAAGCCTGAATCCATAGCCATTATGTCTGGAGAAAGAGAGCTTGAAGGTCCCTCTTCAAAAGAGGAAGAATTCAAGAAATCTTTCTATTCTTTGACTTATATGGTTAAATTCCTCTTTGAAGAGAGGAACACTAGAATGGTTGTAGAGAGTTCTAAACCTCCATATGGAGAAGGAAGCTCAGAGGACAATAAAGATGAGAAGAAGGATTCCAAAGGGAATGGTGGAAATCCACCTCCATCTCCACCATCCTCATCATCTTCCTCATAATATCCATCATCTCACACAACATCATCTTCCACTACGACCACTGAAACTACCCATACTCATTCCAGAACCCCAAAAGGAAAAACTCCATTACTAAAATTGGACATAAAATTTGAACTTCCCATGTACGATGGGGAGGTGAATGCAGAAAAGTTGGAACATTGGATTCGATAGTTGGAGGTATACTGTAGAATTCAAAACCTTCAAGAAGAGGACATAAAGATCTAGTTGGATTCACTGAGTCTAGAAGGAGATGCACCAGTTTGGTGGGAAGCAAAGGCTCAAGAAGAAATGTGAATCCATGGTAAGATATCCATCACTTGGGTTGAATTTATTTCTGCAATTAAAAGATGGTTTTATCCTTTAGCCTATATGCAAAAATCCATTATGAGTTGGTAGAATTTTAGGCATCTTAAAGGCAAAACAGTCCAAGATTAGACACAGAAGTTTAGGAAAAGGGCTTTGTTATTAGGAGTGAATTTAAATTCCCAAGATATGTTGTTGAAATATATTGGGGGTTTACATTCCTATCCTAAACACACTATTATTATGTTCAATCCAACTAATTTGGATGAAGTATGTGTGCAAGCCACACATCTTGAATATAGAGGAAAGAACACTTATGAAGAGAGTAGTAATAAAAAACCACCTAAGGATAACGAGAAAGATAAAGGAGGAAAATGGAAGGGAAAGAAAAATGCAAGTGTGAAGAAAGAAGGGGAGAAAGCTATTTGTAAACATTGTTCCAAAGAGGGACATAATGAGGATCATTGTTGGAAACTCTATCCAGAAATGAGACCAAATAAGTTCAACAATAAAGGAAAACAAAAAACCACTGCTATCACTAAAGAAAATTTAGGTTCTGAATTAGGTGATGAAAACAAAATCATTGTTATGGGAATCATAGGAAAATAAGATATCTCAAGCACTATTTATTTCATGTTATGGTCATATCTAAACACACCAAGATTGACACACTCTTCGATAGTGGAAACGAATCTAATGTCTGAAGACTTAGTAAAAATATTGAATCTTTAAACTGTACCTCACAATAAACCATACCCTTTGGGATGGATAACAAGAGACCCTAGTTTACAGGTTACAATAAAATGTTTGTTTAAGTTTTCAATCACTGCAAATTTTGTTGACAAAGTAGAGTTAGATGTGATACTGCTTGATATTTTAGGTGTGGTGTTGGGTAGTCCATATTTGTATGACTGGAAAACAGTTTAATATTGCCATGAAAAAAAGTATCACTTGTTCAAGGATGGTGTGGAGTACATAGTGAGAGACCATCACAAAAAGATGAACAATTCTTTAGTTAATGCAGGGCGGGAAAAAATACTAGTGAATTCAAGTAAAAGTTTAATACTTCTCATGTTCAAGCCAAATGATGATATTGTTTATGAAAATGTTGTTGCATGTAATGCAAGTTTCAATTCTAATTTGGCTGGTTCAGTTCATCAAAGTGATGAATTATTTCGTGTTGTGAAAGAATCGTCCTTCAAGGAGAAAGAAAATTCACATGAAATATCTTTGCAGCGAGAGGTTTTTCTTTGTGATGTTAGCATGCAAGGGTTGACAAAATTACAAAGTGTAGAGACACCAATGCAATGCAAAAGTTTGTTGAACAATGGGCTCATTCTATCATCCCTTACGCCATGTTGTGCACTGATGGTAATGGTGCCAAAGAGGAATGTTAAGTATTTCAAGAAAGAGGACAAAAGGAGTAGTTTTCACCAAAGCAAAGTTATAAAAAGAGGTCAGTGCAAGAATATGCATAACACCAAACAAGAATGGTTTGTATGGCTTTTAGTACTATACGTTCTTTGTAGAACTTCTACTACATACATGTATTTGAATTATGGAAAAAAAGAGTCCTTTAAACAAGAAATTGTCCACTTGGGTGACATAAACATGTTTAGAAAGTTTTCTTATGCACATGTCATCTATGAAGGAAAATTGTTTATGTTTTGAAGATATCAAATTACAAGTTGGATTTCACTTCTTTGATGCATTTGGGCCATGATATTGGAGGAGGTAAGTTGAAGGCAAGCCTCTCCAAGTTGGATTCCTTTGTTGATTGGTCAACACCCAAGATCGTCATTTTGATAAGGGGTTTGTTGGGGGTAGCCCAATGTTGGAGGAGAGTTGTTATTGACATTTCTTCTTTCGAAGATCCTTGGCATACATTGTCATGTGTGTGCAAAGTTTTCCAATGGGGAGGCAAACAATAAGAGGCATGTGTTGATTAAAACCAAAAGATCAGTTCAATTCTTTTTTATACTCTTTCAAACTTGAAAGGTTCATTTGAGTTTTAGGTTTATGCAAGCATATTCACCATCTTATTTCATTCAGAATATTTTCATGGTGTAAAGATTAAGTTGCAGTGATCCATGCACTTTCATTGGATGGATACTTGTCAAAAACTTCACTTGGTTCAAAGGTACAAAAGAGGTATAAGCAACAAGTTCATTGTTATGCCTATTAGGCTATTGGTTATGTAACTGTTGTACTAGGGCATCATTATGTTTACATGAAATTTATGTTCAGAAAATTTCATACTTTCAAGATGTACAATCGGGCTTGAGTAATGAAAATCGAGTAGTGAAATTTGTTATCCATTTGCATTATATTTTGTTATGTCGCCATGGTAAGAAGGATGTTGCTTTTGATGGTGACATGGAAAAAACCATGAGTTTCTATGGACAATTGAAAATGGTGCACCAAATAGTGTAAGATTAGCTTGAAAAGGGCAAAGACAATTACAAGTAAGAATGGGGTCCTCAAGGCAAGTGAATGTTGATTTCCTTAGAGAGGAGCTCAAGGAAAAATTTTTGTCAAAATCCAATTGGATCGAGCTTGGAAAGGTGAGGGGGTTGTATCCTCATCTACTGAGAGGGGGGTTGAATCAGTATTATCAAGTCAAATATACCTTTTCCAAAACAAATGATATACACTACTTCAGTTAGTTAAACCCGCGTATATACGCAACTATGCAGAAGGAAAACAGCTTATACAAAGCAAACTTTTAATTTACTTTATCTTTCTGATGATGATTGTTAATCTGTGTAGTAGAATCAAATAACCAGTAACCAGAGACAGTAAAACATAACAGAAAGACAATCACGCACAAGAACACAAGATATAAGGTGGAAACCCAATGTGGGTGAAAACCACCTACTACAATTCGTCTCTATCTTCTTTTTAAATTAGAAACTTCTCTTACAATGTACTGGTGCAGTCCTTTACCAGTACGCAGGCTGCTACCTGTAGAGAGCTACAACCCTCTCTCGTTTTCCAGCTTCTCCAGGAAGGGAGCTACAACCCCCTTTAGCTCTTGCACTAGCCAAGATACTAGTGTGTAGGTGCTGGCCTATAGAAGGCTACAACCTTCTCTTTCTTCCAGGGACCACATTTCATAAATTTTCAGACTGGATCCATGAACATCAATCAATCATCAAGAATTTCTCCGTCAACCAATCTCCTTTCCACCAATTAGATCTGAATCAAGTAGATACCTTTTCTGACAGCTGTACCCAAAACACAGTACCAGAAACCACACACCAAAATCTGAACCCATAACACAACAGTAATAAACAGAAGCAGCTAGATCACCACTTAAAGTGTATACACTATTTCAATAACCTGCAACATGCCTGCATACGCCTCTGTGTTTGGAACAAACTGCGTATACGCTGTTTTCATTCACTGAATCAGCGTGTATACACTCCTTAGCTTTACTGAACCTGCGTACGTATCTATAAAAGATAATTCGCTCTTTCAAATATTCAGAACACTAATTAACCCAGATTATCAGTGTTATAGATCAAGCAAGCGCCACATATAACAGACCAAAATCATACAAAGATAAAGCTTAAAGATTATGACCCATCAATAGAACTTATCCTTCTCTTTGCGCTAAGGTTCCTCCTTTATTCAGATCCACATCTGCACCATAACCCAATTACCAGCATTCAGATCTACCACTTTTTCAGATATTCAATGATAGTTCAGATGATCATTTGCCACAAGATCTCCTTCCTCTTTTATAGTCTTAGGCCTTCCACAATACCACGGTCCAAAACCATAACATTTCATTACCATGAACCCAAAACTAGGGATCAACACATCTGATGAGATGCCATGGTCCAAAACCATAGGTTCAAATCCCAAGGACTAACTACCATGGACCAAGAGTAAGTTCCCCAACATATACGCGCTTTTGTAACGTATAACCCACGTGTATACGCGTCTTCATCAAGATGAACCTGCATATATGTCTTTTTCTTCTTTCTGAGTGCCTGAACTGAGATCTGCCACTAGAGTGAGTTGCCATCAAGTACAACACCTGTGCCATGGTACCAAACCAGAATCATAATGCCAACAGTTCGAAGGTACAAAAGAGGTATAAGCAACAAGTTCATTGTTATGCCTATTAGTCCTATTGGTTATGTAACTTTTGTACTCAGGCATCATTATGTTTTACATGAAATTTATGTTCAGAAAATTTCATACTTTCAAGATGTACAATCGGGCTTGAGTAATGAGAATCAAGTAGTGAAATTTGTTATCCATTTGCATTCTATTTTGTTATGTTGTCATGGTAAGAAGGATGTTGCTTTTGATGGTGACATGGAAAAAACCATGAGTTTCTATGAACGACTTAAAATGGTGCACCAAATAGTGTAAGATCAGCTTGAAAAGGGCAAAGACAATTACAGGTATAGAATGGGGTCCTCAAGGCAAGTGAATGTTGATTTCCTTAGAGAGGAGCTCAAGGAAAAAAATTTGTCAAAATCCAATTGGATCGAGCTTGGAAAGGTGAGGGGGTTGTATCCTCATCTACTTGTCAGGTAATAGTATATTTTTGGGTCCAAAAGGCTTCTAGCAGGGAGGAATGATCAGGTGCTCAGTATTTAGCTCAAAAATAAAAGTTCTCATATTGCCTTGAAAACTATATGAATGTGTCCATCTTGTTAAGACGATCGCAACGCAATTTGTTTCACCGAAATCAGAGTCTGGATGAAGGAGAAAAGGGATGTTGTTTGTTTTCCTAAATAACTAAAAAAATACAGAATAGGACAGAATGATGACATGGCAGTCTAGTCAACAGTTTAGTCAGCAAGGGGAATCTTTTTCAATTTTTCCTAATGGGGTTGTGACAAGTGTTAACTCCAGATTTGCTAGTTTGGTTATGTGAAAGTGAAATTGCCTAAGTGGTTCTAAGGTGAATTTGAAATTATATATATATATATATATAATTTAATAAAAATTAAATTAAGTCGAAAATTTGAATATGGTATGGTCAAAGTCATAGTTACAAACTATATTCAAAACACATTGAAATATTATAATGGCACAGACATTATGGGGCTGCAAAAATCTTGTATGGGACGAGTGGAGGCGGGTTTGAACCGTGACCTCCCCCACACCATTACCACCACCCATCTTTGGGCCATGACTGTGAACTTGAAAACAATTCACTTGACACCATATTTAATGCTGACGTGTATTCTGACAGTGGGGGAAGGAGGGAGCCAACACTGCGGGCCAGCCCCCTCCCCATGCAACCAAGCGCCCAAAACCAGGAGCTAAGGGCCAGCACTAAGCGTGCTTAGTGCCCATAATTATGCTTAATGGATAATTAACCCTCTCTTAATGACAGATTAAGTTGGTAGAGATTTTGGAGGAAGCATCAAGTTCAGCGGAACAGCTAGTTTTGGTGGTGCTAACTGGAGTCTCCTCCAAATTTAGCGGGGTTTCCTAGGGAAAAATTAAATGAAGCATATCTTGCTCAATTTTCGACCAATTTTGGAAAATGAATAGTCAATTTTGGATGATTTCAACCTTCTAAAGACACTGGTATAGGTTTCAAAGGAAATATAAGACCTGTACAGGTGATTTTTCCACAGGGAAGTCCAGGGAAGGGGATCATGTCCAGAGTATCCATAGTCAGTTTTCATAGATCTAATAGTTATTTTTGGCTAATTTAGATATTTTGAACACATTTTTTAGGTATCAGGAGCCATAGAGATTTGTAAAAAACATTTTTGTCACATTGAGCTAATATAGAGGCCCAAGCCATAGAAGCTGGACCAAGGAGATGTAGCCCAGGAGGGGTGAACTCCTTTATCAAAACACAGCGTTAATGTGTCTATTTGATGGTTTGTTGCACTGTATATGTTTAATGTTCATTATTAGTTTTTGAAGCTATTTTTCTCATGAATGTCTTGTTTAACTTAAGGAAATTTCCCTGTTTGTAAGCACCAAAAACTAAGGAAACCTTAACACAAAAAGAAAGAAGCAAGCACATGTTTATAAATCTGTAATTGTTATTAGAACAACAAAACTAATCATACAAAAACAGATCACATCACCACCTACAATTTCATCAAAGGGTGGAAATTCTCTCCTCAAATTGGTAGTCGTCATTGGTTCCTATGGAACAACGTCGACAATATTCTCTTCTATCTACATTTATTCTACTCCCATTGGGCCAACAAGTGACAGTGGTTCTTGTGGAGTAACGTAATTTATGGCCTCTCCTGTCTCCATTGCTTCTACTCGCGTTGGGCCAGTAAGCAACGCTAGTTCTTGTGGAGCAACGTCATTTGAGGCCTCTTTTTCTTCTGCCATCAATTCTTACTCATCCTCCCTTGTAGGCATAATATTCGAAAGTTCTTCCTCTACTAGCTCGGTGAGTTGTGGCCAGTCCATAGAAGTCCGAGACAAAGCATGCACCACTAATAGTCTAACCAGCCCATGATTTGTAAGGGCCGATAATTCTTATCAAGACCAATGAGCATACTGTGCCATTAGCTGAAGATTGTTCCATAGAAAATATGAGATATCTAGAGAATGAATATGTGCATGCCGAAATCAAATGCATGCAAGAAGCTTGAAATCATACTTAAACAATGTATCAAACTGGCCTTCGCAAGTGATTTACCTCATGATGAAATATGCAACATCGGCCCATGGGTGGGGCAAAGACTCTCGATTATAACCCCTACCCTTCTGGCATGTTGTTTCTCCAACACGCAAGAACAATTCTGGGAACTCTGGCAAAGGAGATTTCCTTGAAAACCATTTATGCTCTCCTTGCGGCAATTCGCTAACACTCGAAATTAATTCCTTTATGAAGGAAAGATCTAACCCATGAACTTTGGAATGATTTCCATCCAAATTCAATGTGAATTTGACTGTGATAAATTCGTCAAATCCTTGCAACCTATCAAAATACACATGCCATCCTGCATCTAAAAATACCTGCCATACGTCTGGATTGATTCGAAACTGCAATATTTTCTATGGTTCGTGCCTAACGGCTTTCCCACCCATTCTGCAATTCATCAGTAGCAGAAATTGGAGTAACAACAAGACCATTGAGGAGGAATGTCAACAAGTAAATTTGAAGTGACACTGTTGTGGTGGCAACGGGGTGTGGTGATAGTGAAATCCGGGAAGATAATGGTGAAATATGGAAAAATCCATGGCAAATTATGGTAATAATGAGTGATAATTATGGTAATCATTCACAACATTGGAAAGGACCGTCCATTAACTCAATCGTACTTATTTAAAGTCCCAATGCATATAGATAATTGTGCGAGGTATGGTGGGGGTCATGGAGCATATGCACTAGCACAAGGTTCAATGGTGATACGACAAGTCATCACTATATTTTAATTATGGAATATTTGTATTTATTATAATTCCTCCCCCCAAATAAGGGATGACCATCCATGGTCATATCGAGTCATGTCAAATTAATTATCGATAAAATCCATAAAGTTGATCGGGGACGTACCTAGCGACTTACCTTGATGGAGTAACAACAGCGGAGGAGTAACAACATCGGAGGGAGTAACAGCACCTGAGGAGTAACAACATCGAGGGGAGTAATAGTGCCCGAGGAGTAAGAACATTGGAGGAGTAAGAACATCGGAGGAGTAACAAACCAAGGGAGTAATAGCACCAAAGTACCTAGATGAAATCTCCACAAAGTAACAGCACCAGAGGAGTAATAACACCAAAGGAGTAGCAACACTGGAGTACTTAGACGAAATCACCATGGAATAACAACACTAGAGGAGTAACAGCACCGGTGAAGTAATTATATGAAATCACCATGATCAAAGTAACATCACCAGAGGAGTAACAACACCAGTGAAGTACTTAGAAAAAATTGCCATGATCAGAGTAAAAACACCGAAGGAGTAACAACATTAGTGAAGTACTTAGACAAAATTGCCATGATTAAAGTAACAACACTGGAGGAGTAACAACACCAGTGAAGTACCTACTGGAAAGAGGATGATAGAGTAGAACAATGTAAACTTTGAAACGGGAACTATAAACTCAAAAAGGGAACTCTAGCCAAAAAAAACATAAAAAAACAGTGCTAAAAACGAAAAGTGTGTATACTAAAACAATGTTTTTTTTAGGGTCAATTTTCAACATTTTTTAAAAAATGGCAGTAAAACTTATTTTTTTGTGCAAAAAACAGTTGTTTTTGAGGAAAAAAACACACTAATGTTTTTGGTGGAATAACATTTATTTTCCTAGGTATAATTTCAACATTTTTTAGTAATGACGATAAAGATAAAATAATGGGATCTGAAACACATTAAAATTCTATTAGTTTTCATCCATGTTGTTAACAATATAATAACATGACACTAAACATCGCTAAAATTCTAATTGATTTCAACCATAACATTAAAGATACAAAAAAAAAAAAATTGAAATTTTTTCAACCATAAAATTAAAAAACCATGACATTATGAACAAATTACATGACTAAATTAATCAAAATGTCATTACTTGTATAATGAATGAAACATAAATTATATCTCTAAGTTAATGTTGCATTGTAGATATTCTAAACAATAAAAATCATCATAATTAAAACATATAATACAACAAACATAAAAATGACTCATAACTTCATTTAACACCATATGGAAATCAAAATTTTTATTTCAAGATATGATGCAAACATTAGTTATATAAATTGTCTTAGACAATTATTCAAAATCACTCATATTTTCTTGCACACCATCAGAATTCACATCTTCAGATGAATCACTGGATGCAAATGAATATGTTCCATATTCTTCTCTTTCATCAACTAGTGCCCCATCTGAGTCCACATTCATGCCCACCTTTTTAGGTTTCAAAATTCTTCTGGATCTACGACTGGTTTCAGCAAACTTCCATCTCAACACTGTTCCTTCTGGTAACAACCTCTCAGAATCTTTATCGTCTTCAAACAAAGAGTTCCTCTCTTTGTTAAATTGAAGTCGTAAACAAGTATGTCAACATCCTCCAGTTTTAAGAGGTCTGTGCGGCAATGATTTATATTTGTACCCTTTCTTTTTCTCTTTTCGCCAATTGTTTTATCAACTACCATCTCTGGCTTATACACACCATTGAATGGGTGTGTATTTGTGGCATACCAATGTACTTCAACACCTAAAAAATATTCATTTTCTATAATGAACTTTATAACCTTAGCAACCCATAATGGATAGCCATTGGGATCTCCATCTGCTAGCACTGCGATCATGCAACCCTCCTTAATATCATGCACTAAACCCCTGTAAAGGTCTTCCATGGTTTCACGTTGTGCACGAGATCTTTTGGAACCAATATACATTTATCATTCCTTTTCCTATGAATAATTAATAATACATTGAGATTGTTGTTGTTCAACAATGTTTCTTTCCTCATGTTCATTTGACACATTTTGTGGCCAAATAAATGGATTTTTCAAAGGTATATCTTCCTTTGTTGTTCTTGAAGTGATATCACTTTGATTATCGAAAAAAGACTCCCACCAAACTGAATCAGCAATATCAAAGTACTCATATGTATATCTAATACATTTTTTAATTTCTTCTAGGAAATCAAAATAATTTATATCTCTATTTTGTATGTGTCCATTATGAACTTCAACCACTGATTGTAATAACAATATATTTGATGAAAATATTGGATGATTTGGAATGAGCTTCAAAAATGCCAAACCTGTTGACGATTCCCATTCTGCAGTAGTTGAATACTTCTTGCCCCATATTAGTGTTTCCCCATCAATTTTTTGGATATGAAATTGATGTTGGAAGCTAATGTCATTAAGTTGTTCAATGCATTTATCCTCACCATGCTATCCTAGAATAAAACTTCACATGTCAACAGTTTCTTTCAAAACATCAAAAGTAGGCTATGGCATGTATGATTTCTTAATACATTCAAGTAATGATGGCAATCTCCCAACTTCCTTCCTCCTCAATGTGACTGAAAAACGACTGAACATCTGATCAATATGGTCATGACTGTGCCCAAAAAGAAGGAAACCAACCTTTACCTTCTGAAAATTCCTTAATTCAACAAGCATGCTTAGATATCCAAAAACAATCTACTTTTTATGTTCACGACAAGTGTTGTCCAATTGTAGATACAAAACTTCAGGAAGATTGCTAGACCAATGAGAAAGCACATCATGAATTATGGTTATTATCAGATTTGCGTCATTGTGAATATTTGGAGCTGTGAAGTATACCTTGGCAATATTTTCCCATTGAAGACCATAGAACCAACCAAGTGATACTGAATAAAATTTTCCTCCTGTAACCTTTTGGGTGTGTGAACAAAATGTGGTAGAAGTGTTTTCTTCTGGTCCATACCATCAATTATCAAATGAAAATATTTGTTTGGATTATCATAACACTTCTTTCGATGCTTGTACAACTTTTCCTTTCACTTGTTTTTTGTTCGTGATGCTCATTAAGTGCTTTGAAAATGTATTCTACACAACATAAAAGAAAGTCATTAAAAAATACGTTTTCATAGTTGATGACTATACAATTTTAAAAGTTAAAGTTATGAATGCTTACCCACTACTTACCTCTTTCTGATCCTTCAAATTTATCCCTTTTTTATTTAAGAGAAGCACATGTACTACAAATCCCCATCCTTGTTTTCTTAGGAATACGGACATTTTTGAATTCTTTCTTCCATATCTTCATAAAATATTGATATGTAATAAATCAACCATGTCCCTCAGCACCTTCTGCATATTCTTTGTATAAGTTGTAGATTTCTCATGTTGAGAAATTATCTAGAATATGTATTGTCTCTCTGTTTGGTATACACTCTCCATGCTTTGAAAATAAATCTTTCATCCATGACATTATAGTATTTGATAATGGCCCAATATGTCATTTATGACGTACTTCTAAATAAAATGTGGGATCCTTTTCCAAATTTACTTGGATTCTTGACAGACGAAAGTTACCCATTGAATAAAACATTTTGTAATCCTTTCTACATATAAATAAAGACCCAATATGTTAATCATAACCTGACAATGTAGATTGCATGCACCCCACTAAATATGAATTTTGCATGATTTTATTCATTGACAAATATATCTTCCTTTTCTCTAATGCAAACTTGAAATCCATAGGTTTCAAGCAATATTTTTGACAACATTCACTTGAAATGAGAGCGCTGATAGAACTTCTTCTCGTCAGATATTCTGCTCTACCCCTTGTATAACTAGAAGATATTGGATTGATATGAAAAGGTCTGCTCCTACTCCTCGATACAATATTTCATGGCAACATCTCCATCATTGGATCATCATTTGTATAAGCATTTTCATCATTATTATGAGGAATGTTATCCTCATTATGATCATATGTTCTTTTGAAACACTGACTTGGAGGATATTCTTCATCTTGCCCTTCTTCAATGCTACTCTCATAGTCCTTAGAATTAGGACTAAATGGAAAATTTGACTCGATGTTTATTAGATATTCTTCATCATGTGAAATGTCAGTGTTGCTCTCATAGTTCATAGGATTAGGGCTATGTCGAAAATGTGACTCTTTACTTACGGAAAACTCTTCATCCTACCCTTCGTCACTGCTGCTCTCATGGTCCTTAGGATTAGGACTAAGTGCTTCATCCTGTCCTTCATCACTACTGCTCTCATAGTCCTTAGGATTAAAACTAGGTGGAAAATGTCACTCTCGATTTATTGGAAATTCTTCATCTTGACCTTCATCAATGTTGCTCTCATAGTCCATGGGATTAGGACTAAGTGGAAACCATGAATCTTTATTTATTTGAAAATATTCATCATGATCTTTATCACTGTTGCTCTCATAGTCCATAGGATTAGGACTAAGTGGACACCATGACACTCTATTCATTTAAAATGATTCATCATGTTCTTCATCACTATTTCTCTCATATTCCATAGGATTAGGACTAAGTGGACACCTTGACACTCTATTCATTTGAAATTCTTCATCATGTTCTTCATGACTGCTACTCTCGTAATCCATAGGATTAGGACTAAGTGGACATTGTGACACTCTATTCATTTGAAATTCTTCATCATGCACTTCGTCACTGCTGCTCTCATAGTCCATAGGATTAGGAATAAGTGGACACCGTGACACTCTATTCATTTGAAATTCTTCATCATGCTCTTCATCACTACTGCTCTCATAGTCCATAGGATTAGGACTAAGTGGAAACCATGACACTTTATTTATTTGAAAGTCTTCATCATGCTCTTCATCACTACTGCTCTCATAGTCCATAGGATTAGGACTAAGTGGAAACTGTGACTCTTTATTTATTTGAAAGTATCCATCCTGTCTTTCATCGGTGTTGCTCTCATAGTCCTTAGGATTAGCACTAATTGGAAGATTTGACTCTCTATTCATGGTGGACGAATTTTTGTTATATTCATCGATATGAATAAATTTATTGAATTGAGACTTCTGTGATCCATATCAATTTTTTTTTAAGAATCTTCGGCGAAAATCACATAGAAAAACTTTTGTCGTTGCGTTTCGAACCAACCAGTGTGGTTCATCGTCAGGACAAGTTAAATGAGCAGATCTCACTTTGCACAATGCCAGATTTGCTTTCAACTTAGAAACCTGCAAGCATGACTGCTCAAAACGATGAACTTTAGATGTAGTGGCTCCTCCGTGTTGTGAATCAATTATTGAATTGAGACTTCTGTGATCCATACAATTTTTTTTTAAAGAATATTCGACGAAAATCACATAGAAAAACTTTTTTCGACGCGTTTCGAACTAACCAGTGTGGTTCATCATCAAGACAAGTTGAATGAGCAGATCTCACTTTGTACAATGCCAAATCTACTTCAACTTAGAAACCTGCAAGCGTGCCCGTTCAAAACGATGAACTTTAGATGCAGTGGCTCCTCCGTGCAGGAATTCAATTATTGAATTGAGACTTTTGTGATCCATATCAATTTTTTTTTAAGAATCTTTGGCAAAAAATCACATAGAAAAACTTTTGTTGACGCGTTTCAAACCAACCAGTGTGGTTCATCGTCAGGGCAAGTTGAATGAGTAGATCTCACTTTACACAATGCCAGATCTACTTTCAACTTAGAAACCTGCAAAAGTGCCCATTCAAAATGATGAACTTTAGATTCAGCGGCTCCTCCGTGCAGGGATTCAATTATTGAATTGAGACTTTTGTGATCCATCTCAATTTTTTTGAAGAATCTTCGGCAAAAATCACATAGAAAAACTTTTGTCGACGCGTTTCGAACCAACCAGTGTGGTTCATCGTCAGGACAAGTTGAATGAGCAGATCTCACTTTGTACAATGCCAGATCTACTTTCAACTTAGAAACCTCCAAGCATGCCCGTTCAAAATGATGAACTTTAGATGTAGTGGCTCCTCCGTGTAGGGATTCAATTATTGAATTGAGACTTCTGTGATCCATATCAATTTTTTTGAAGAATCTTCAGCGAAAATCACATAGAAAAACTTTTGTCGACGTGTTTCGAACCAACCAGTGTGGTTCATCATCAGGACAAGTTGAATGAGCAGATCTCACTTTGCACAATGCCAGATATGCTTTCAACTTAGAAACCTGCAAGCGTGCCCATTCAAAACGATGAACTTTAGATGCAGTGGCTCCTCCGTGCAGGGATTCAATTATTGAATTGAGACTTTATGATCTGGCATTGTGCAAAGTGAGATCTTCTCATTCAACCAATGAACCACACTGGTTGGTTTGAAATGCGTCGACAAAAGTTTTTCTATGTGATTTTTGCCGAAGATTCTTCAAAAAGAAATTGATATGGATAACAGAAGTCTCAATTCAATAATTGAATCCTTGCACGGAGGAGCCACTGCATCTAAAGTTCTTCGTTTTGAATGGGCATGCTTGCAGGTTTCTAAGTTGAAAGCAGATCTGGCATTGTGCAAAGTGAGATCTGCTCATTCAACTTGTCCTGACAAAGAACCACACTGGTTGGTTCGAAACACGTCGACAAAATTTTTTCTATGTGATTTTCGTCGAAGATTCTTAAAAAAAAATTGATATGGATCACAAAAGTCTCAATTCAATAATTGAATCCCTGCACGAAGGAGCCACTGCATCTAAAGTTCATCATTTTGAATGGGCACGCTTGCAGGTTTCTATGTTGAAAGTAGATCTGGCATTGTGCAAAGTGAGATCTGCTCATTCAACTTGTCCTGAGGATGAACCACACTAGTTGGTTTGAAATGCGTCGACAAAAGTTTTTCTATGTGATTTCTGCCGAAGATTCTTAAAACAAAATTGATATGGATCACAGAAGTCTCAATTCAATAATTGAATCCCTGCACAGAGGAGCTGTTGCATCTAAAGTTCATCATTTTGAACAGGCACGCTTTCAGGTTTCTAGGCTGAAAGCAAATATGGCATTGTGCAAAGTGAGATCTACTCATTCAACTTGTCCTAACGATGAACCACACTGGTTGGTTCGAAACGCATCGACAAAAGTTTTTCTATGTGATTTTTGTCGAAGATTCTTCAAAAAAAATTGATATGGATCACAGAAGTCTCAATTCAATAATTGAATCCCTGCACGGAGGAGCCACTGCATCTAAAGTTCATCATTTTGAATGGGCAGGCTTGCAGGTTTCTAAGTTGAAAGCAGATCTAGCATTTTGCAAAGTGAGATCTGCTCATTCAAATTGTCCTGACAATGAACCACACTCGTTGGTTTGAAATGTGTCAACAAAAGTTTTTATGTGTTTTTCGCCGAAGATTCTTCAAAAAAAATCGATATGGATCACAGAAGTCTCAATTCAATAATTAAATCCCTGCACGGAGGAGCCACTGCATCTAAGTTCATCGTTTTGAATGGGCATGCTTGCAAGTTTCTAAGTTGAAAGCAGATCTGGCATTGTGCAAAGTGAGATCTGCTCATTCAACTTGTCCTAATGATGAACCACACTAGTTGGTTCGAAACGCGTCGACAAAAGCTTTTCTATGTGATTTTCGCCGAAGATTCTTCAAAAAAAATGAATAGAGTTGTTATGCGACAAAGATGTTGATGCTTCACAAAGAGAAACTTCACTATCAGAAGAATCCATACCTTTCAAATAGAAGAGGTTGAATGATACAAATGCACTCTCTCCTAATGATAATATATAGCTTAAAAAATGAAAATTTCCCTCCAAAGTTTCCCTCCAAAAAATTTTGCTGAAAATTTTCCCTCCAAAAATTTTGTTTCATGTATTTTTCTCCATAATTTTCTTCTACAATCTATTAAAAAAATTTAATTAAATTTTCTTATGAAATAAAACTTTAAACTAAATATTTTATTAAAACTGTAAACTAAATCTTTTACCTAAACTAATTTTTTACTTAAACTATATAATATTTAGTAGACAATTGAATGTTTTTTTAAATTTTTATTATATTTTCTAAAACAAATTAATCCCACATTCACTATGTTGTAAAACAAATCCATAATGTTCACTTTATCATAGTTTACTATATCACCATAACAAGAATTATATGTTAAAGTCTTTATAAAAACAAATTAATCCCACATTCTCCGTGCAGTAAAACAATTATGTAATGTTTGTTTTATAATAGTATGTAATGTTTGTTTTATAATAGTTCCTTATATCGCCATAACAAAATTTACATGTTAAAGTTTTTATTAAAACAAATTAGTCCCACGTTAATCGCGCGGTAAAACAATTACGTAATTTCCGCTATAACATAAATTTCATTATCATTATTCCTCACATCACATCAAGGTTTTTCGAGGTTCGTTAACAGACTTGGAGCAAATTTGTGGAGCAGCTAAATTGTTATCAACAACATATTCAACAGAAAATTATCACATTTGAAAGGTTAGTTTCTCTTTTGTTGTGTGCAAGTTTTAAAATTCAATAGGTTTAATGAAATTTAATTTTTTTTTTAGAAATAAAAAATTTAGATGAGACAGATTTACCCACTACATCTACAGTGGGTGTTGTGGGCTCCATCGTGCTTGCATGTGTCCCAACGGGCCCATGGGGGAGGGTCGGGGGGACTGGCCGCTCAGCCCCTCACCCCACCCTGGTTGGTACCAACCTCCCCTACTCCACCCCCGCAATCGATTCCGAGAATTGTCCTGCCACCTTAGTGAGTTGTTGGGCCGCTAGAGTGGGGCGGGGGGGCTAGCGCCCAACTCGGCCAATTCTAGGAAATGACCCGCCACCCCAATGGGTTGTTGGGCCATCGAGGTGGGGCAAGGGGGTTTGCGCCTAGCCCCCCACCCAACCCAGACAGGCCATTGGGCCACTGAGGTGGACGGGGGGTTGGCGCCAACCCCCCCACTGTTCCCTAGCGAGTTGTTGGTCCACTGGGTGGGACGAGGGGGTTGGGTGCCAACCCCCCCAAACCCGCCCGAAAAGTTGTTGGGTCACCAAGGTTGGCAGGGGGCTAGGCGCCAACCCCCCCCATCCCACCTCGATAGCCCAACATTCGGCCGGGGTGGGGGGCGGTAGGGGGTTGCATTTTTTTAATTTCTTATTTCTATTTTTTAAGTGGTTATGTTTTACAAAACAATTTATAATTTATCGTTTTTTTGTTAATTTAAGCTATTATTTTTCTTCTAATTTACTTATTTATATGTGTGTGTGTGTGTGTGTGTGTGTTTGTGTGTGTTTTTTTCTGCAGGAAAATGGCATCAAAGAAGATTTTTGCGAATCTTTCTGGACCAAAGACTACTAAAATTAAAGCTGGATCCTCAGAAAGCACTTTTGAATGAACCAAACCTGAACTGATAGCTACAAATCTATCAAGTGCCTCAAATGATACGAAGATGATTTCATACTGGAATAAATCAAAAGAAGAGAGACTTCCAGAAAATGTATGATATGTGAAAGAAAGAGAAAGCAAAGATGTGCAGATATATCTATATGTTGATATCCCTAACGATAGTGGAACTTATGAGGTGTTGGGAAAGGTCATAGACATGTGTTTGCTACAAGACACTAAAGTTGTTTATATACTTACAAACTGCCCAAGTCACATGATAAGATTAATTTTTAGTTATCATATTCATTGTATGACATGAGAGAGGTATCTACAAATTTGTCTAAACAAATCATAAATGAGAATGTGCAAGATACCGTAAGTATTGTTATTTATATTTGTGTTTTGCATTATTGTAACTGTCTCATTATATTTTTATAACTGAGTTTTTATTAACATACGATATTTTGTTTGACATAATTTTGTTAAAAGTATTTCAATTATGTTGGGAAGCATTCATTTCATAGAGAAAGATATTATGAATGTTGCCAACAGTTTTTACTCAGGGTCAGAAGAAAATATGGAAAACAAGCAAAAAGTAGTAATTCATGATGCTACAAAACTACATCCAAGGGATGAGGAAAAAATGCCTCTAGTGTATAAATCTAGCAAAGGTAGACAAGTTACTTTTGAAGCTGAGGAAGTTGAAACTAACATTGAAGAATATGTTTTCATTACTAAGGATGACATTGGAACTGATGTTTGAAAGGAGAAGGGCCATAAAAGACAAAAGGTAACAATGCCCAGGAATGCCTCTATTCTAGATAATGATGAGTATGTTGGGAGGAAGAAAAGTAAATTTGAACATTCTCAAGTAGTCATTACCAGCAGTGAAGATCCTAGTGAAACTTCAAAAGAAAAAAGGGAAATCATTACACCAGGAGCTGATTTAGAGCATGGCATTATTAAAACAAAACAGAATCCCATTCGACAAAAAATTGACAAAGAGAAACTTACTTGAGGTTGGTCGTACATTTCATCTTAATGTGAGACAAATATATAAGGCAAGTGAAGGACAATGTAAGTATCAAATCAAAAAGCCACACCACCGGCATGTTCACAACTTGAAGACATTGATGAGGTACAATCCATATGCTCATGTGGTTAATTATGTGCTTCTTGTTGATCCAGTTCAAGTTCCCAACAAAGAAGCATTTGATAAGTAAAAATGTTTTCAATACAATTATTTTGTGCTTGGGGGGAACCATTTTGTAGAAGCTTAAAGGAAATTGATGGAGGAATATCCCAATAACCCACAATTTGAAACAATGAAATGTATCATTTATGTAGGTTTATCAGATCCAGAAGCAAAGTTATTGGCATGGGATCATAATTCAGATAATGAATATCGGATGTCTATGACTTCCATCCAAAGGGTTAGATTTATTCATAGTGAATTTGAACAAAAATTTGGTGGGGATAAGATAAATGTTACTATAGATTTCCGAAAGGAATGTTGTATGGAAATTGGATATCAAATTGAGGAGAAAATCAATTCAAAAGGAAGCATAGTAAATACTCATATATTCAGAGGTATTGATAATATTTTCCAGTTGCCATTTATAACTAGAGAGATATGGGAATTGATTAATGAGATTTTTAGCATGTGGGAGAACAATGGCATTAAAAACCAGAAGGTCAAAAGGTCTAAACCATTGATATGTAGCAACAATAAATGAGGTCCTGAAATGAAGCGACTTCCAGAAGATATGACTATCACACCTTGGAGAGCAATACAAGGAGTGAAGGATGAAAAACTTGTCAAAGAAATATTATGTTGTGTGAGGTCAGGGGAATTATCATTGGAGGAAATTTCTAAAGAATTTCAAATGTAAGTTTGTTGAATTATTTCTACTTATTTCTAGATTATAATTTTCTTTTTAATATAACATATTATTCCTGGTAGTATTTGTTATAACATATCATTTTATTAACTTTTTTTTACTTTATCTATTCAGTCAAAAAGTTTACATTCAAATACAAGAACAAATGGTTAAATTGTTGAATGAAGATAGTTGGGATAATGTTGTACGCAACTATCCAGATTCAAGTTCTACTTCAACACTAAAAGATTTTTATCTTGCATTTAAAAAGGTATGTTGATTTATACATTCATTTTTATTCATTTGTATACTATTTTTATTTTATAACTTATACATATATTTGTTTATTTTATTAAAGATGAGGAAGGATGCAAATGGAGCACCAGATAGTTTCAGAACCTTTATTGAAAAATTTAAGATCGAAAGACTGAAGAAGTAGCATCTTAAGAATATTGAACTTGATCCAACTCTTACTCACTTCATTTGGAATTCGCTTGACACTATTCAATATCAAATAATATAACGCAACTGTGAAGACATTGCTAAACTCATACCTAAAAGGGATTATTCCATATTTATTGCAGATATTCGCCATGGTTTCAATATCCTAAACATTGACTATGATAGTGACCCTTATACTTATCAAGCTCTTAGTAAAGTGGTTGCAGTGTTTGTAGAAGTCACATCATCACTGTTATGGAGATTTGTGACATTTCATTCAAACACACAATTGGTAATGTTATTGTCAAGCTTCAAGGGGAAAATAAACTCAAGGTTGCAGCTTACATGGTAAGACGTTGAAAATGTATGTTTGATTAATGTTAAAAAATTCATTTATGTATAAGTTAATTAAAATTTTACTGTTTCATGTTACAAACAAAAGTCAAATCTTCTTAACCATGAAGATCAATCATTTATAAATGGTCGTGAGTTCATCCATACTGATAGCTGGGAAAAAGATGATAGCTATATGTCTATTCTTTTTAATCAGGTAAATGGAAAGAGTCATAGCCAAGTACTAGTTTATGATGATGTTGTGAAAAAACTAACATATGAAGACAAATAAGCAAAAAGAGAGATATTTAACATTTATCAAAAACCACAGTCATTGATTAACTATCTTATAGAAATATGTTCAAATGAAGGAGATTGGGTTTTGGATTTATTTTCTGGCTCAGGTAAGTTTTATTATATATAATTAAATCTCAATATCTTCTTTCTTAATTTATATGTCATTATACTAATTTACTTCATTATTTCTTTTATGCTTGATAATTAGGTACAACACTAGCATGTTGCCTACAAAAAGGAAGAAATTGCATTTCAATTGAAAAAGATCTAGTACAGTGCAAATTTATTCAGCAAAGAATTAATGCTCTTCAATTTCTTCCATATGCAATGCAAGAAATTGGGTTAAAGAAAGGGGATTTTAGTGAAACATGTGTGGCAAAAAAGGCAAAGGAACCTGAACCACCATTACATGGAATGATTGGAAAGGCATACATCGGGAGATTCGCAGACATCATAGATTCATTAGAAGAGGAAAACGAGCAAAATGAAGCAGAAAATATTGTGGGAGACGACAATTATGAAACTCTAGAGGATGAAGAGTTTAGATTACGTGATATTGTTGATTAAATTTAAGTTATGCTTGGAAATTAAGCTCATTTTTTGTAACTATTAATTAGTTATACTTGTAATGTTTTTCACTTTGACATTTTATGAGAAGAATAAGCATTCAATTAATGTTGTATGTGTTCAGTATTTGTATTATGTGATTTTCGCTTTAATTTTTATGTGAATCTTTATTTTTTGAAAAAAACTGTGATTATTATTATTATTTTTTGACATGAAATTCAAAAAAAAAAAAACCAAAAAAACAAAAACAAAAAACAAAAAAAAAAAAAAACAACAACTATTATTTAACCATTTTTTGTTAAAATTTTCCTATTAAAATTGTGATTTTGACATCTCATTTCTAGCAAACAATTATCAAAATCTGTAATTTTTTAGTTATAATTATGTTAAAAATGGTTATTTTTATGTCAATTGTTAAAATTTATTGTTTTTTAGAGACAATTATTTGATGTGCATTGAAAAATTAATTAACGATATATAAATATGTAGAATATTGAAATTTTAAAATATCGACCTTCTTCTTTAACTATGCAAAAAAATAAAAACCTCAAAAAATAAAAACAAGAAAATATGAAGAAGACCACTTCAAAAAATTGTTAAATTTAGAAAATAATTATTCACATTTAATACTTTAGAAAATTTAAAGTAAAAAATAGGTCTTTTAAAAAAAGGGCCTGATGCAGAATCAACACCTTTTAAAATCAGCGTTCAAATCACTAACATTCTAAAAACTAATGTACATAAAAAAAAAATAAATAAATAAATAAATAAATTCCAAAAACTATGCTAAAAAAATATGTGTATTTTGCATCACCACTTTTCAAAATCGGGTCACTTTTTTGCTACCTCTACGAAATGGGTAATAGTTCCCATTTCAAAGTTTACATTGTTGTAGTAACAACGTTCTATATATATATATATATATATATATATATATATATATATATATATATATATATATATATTATTGATTTCTTTTTTTTAGATTAGAGGTACAGAGGAAGAGTTATCTACACTAACAATTTCAAAACCAGAATTATCAAATAAATGTTTAATAGAAGATTCTTTAGAAGTTGGATGGTGATACAATCTGAGGCGATGTCCATTTACAAGCAGAGGAGTGTGTGTCTTATCAATTGTTATAAGTCTAATAGTCTCGTTATCAAACATTGTGTCAACTTTATATGGTCACATCCATCCAGAGCAAATTTTTCCTTTAAAATATTTGAACCGAGAATCATATATAAATGCCCAATCTCCCCTTTGAAACACCATTTTTCTTAATAAATTTGTCATGCCATTTAGTTCATTGTTGTTGAATTGCAATAGTATTCTAGACAACTACCAAACAAATTTCATCTGACTCATTTAACTATGTCAATAAGTGTTTCTGTTCTTCTGAAAGATTCAAACCTACTTCAAGGGTTGGCCTGAGTGTCTTAATTTCGAATTCCGTCTGAAACAAAGGGGATTTCCCATAAACAAGCTTGTATGGTGAAAACCTTGTTGTGTTTTGCCATGTTTTTCTATACAACAACAGTGCCTCAAGAAATTTTTCAACCCAATTTCGACGATGGTTTGCTACAATCTTTGTAAGAATATTTTCCAATACCTTGTTTGTGCTCTTGACTTGGCCATTCACCTAAGGGTGATATGGAGATGTTACCTTATGCTTGATTCCATATTTCTTCATAAGTCCTGCTATGAGATGTGATGTAAACCGCACCCTTCCATCTGAAATTATCTCTCTAGGAGCTCCATACCGAGCAAACATTTCTTCAAATAAGAAGTATGAGACAACTTATTATGTTGCTTTCACAACAGCCTTGGCCTCTACCCACTTTGGCACATAATCCGTTCAAACCAGAATGTGAACTTTATAATGTCAAGGATGATTAAATGGCCCAACAAAATCAATAACCCTTTTTTCAAAGGGCTTAAGAAGTAGTTGAGGTTGTAGCGGAATCTCATCTGCTAGACCAGGCTAACCCATCTATTGGAAACTATCACACCCTCGAACAGATTTCCTTGCATCATGAAAAATATAAGGCCAATAGTACCCCATTTGCAACACCTTATGACATGTCATCTTATCTGCAAAATGTCCCCCGTAGGGGCCATCATGAGAAGCTTTCAAGACATCATAGATGTCATCCTCACTTATGCAACGCTAGATTTGTTGGTCAGGTCCTATGTAAAAGAGATATCCTTCTATCCATGAATAGAGGGTGCGATGATGGATAATCTTTCGTTGTTATTTATATCGTAATTGTTGAGGCACTTTTCCTGTAGCAAGATAGTTAGTAATATCTGCATACCATGGAGTGTGAGAAGAAATTGAAAAAATATGTTCATATGGAAAACTATCCTCTACAGGGGTATAATACCCATCTAGACAGGAAATCTACAACTACATTATATTTCCCTGGCTTATCTACAATGGTAATATTCTTGAATTAACAACAACCATCTTGTAATACGACCGGGGGTTATTGGTTTATTCATCAAATACCTAATAGTTGTATTATCAGTGTGCACAAAAGTAGGATACCCTGTAATATAATTCTGAAACTTATCAATAACATAAATAGCAGCCAAGAACTCCTTTTCAGTTACCGTATAGTTCAGTTCAGCAGGAGTCAAGTTCTTGATGACATAATAAATCGCATACAGTTTCTTATCCTCCTATTTCCCCAAGACCGCCCCTACTGTTGTTTTAGAAGCATTTGTATAGATGTGAAATGGGAGCTTCTAGTCAGGACCATGTAATATGATAGCTTTACAAACTATTTCTTTGATTTCCTTAAAGGCTGCTTCACATTCATCTATCCACACAAACTCTGTAACTTTAGGTAACAATTGAAAAAGTGGGAATGTTGTCTTACAATTTTCTTCTATAAATCGCTTGTAATAGCCAGCATAACCAATAAAGCTACGTACTTGTATCGGTTTCTTAGGTGTAGGAAAATTCAATATTACCTCTACCTTATTAGGATAAACCCGAATTCCTACAGCTAAAAGCAGGTTCCCCAACACTATTCCTTCCTCCATCATCATATGACATTTTATTGTACTAAGAGAAACATCTGTTTGTTTACATATTTTAAGTACTTTCTCTAATTTTTCTAGACTTTCTTCAAAAGAATCCTCATATGGGGTGAAGTCATCCATGTAGATTTCAACACTATCATTGATTAGATCAAAAAAAATTCCTAATATTTCCCTTTGGAAAGTAGTGGGTACATTACGAAGACTGAATGGAAGGACTCAGTAGGAAGAGGTCCCCCAAGGACACGTGAAGGTAGTTTTATCCTGATCCTCGGGAGCTATTTGTATCTGGTTGTATGTGCTGAATCCATCCAGAAAGGAGAAAAACTTCTTTCCAGCTAATTGTATCAAGGACCTGATCAATAAAGGGTAGGGGAAAGTGATATTTTAAAGTCACTCTATTTAATTCCCTATAATCCACACAAATCCACCACTTGTCATTCTTTTTAGAAACAATGACCAGCGGGGAAACCCATTGACTGCCTGACATCGGATAAATAAAACCCACATCTAATAGCTTTTGTAATTCATCTTTGACAATATTTTTTAAGGAAGGATTCATTCTTCTGTGCAGTTTCCTAACAAGTTGACATTCTTCTTTAATGTATATGTGATGAGTGCATAAATCAGTAGGGATTCATTTCATATCTGTATACTTCCAAGCAAAGGCTTCTTTATATTCCCAAAGGACCTTCAGTAACTGTTTGGTTTGGGAGGGGGAAAGGCCAAGATTAATATTCAATGTTTTCCCTGGTTCAATTTCTACAGAAATATTGTCATGGGGTACAATTACAAGAATATTTCCAACTTCTATTTCTGGTTCCATATCTTTGTGAACACTGCAACTCATGACAGATTTAAATAGCTGGCAGGTTGGGTCAGAAACAGATTTGGAACTACTGAGAAAGGTGCTAATGGATTCATCCTCCATTTCATCTTCGAAACAAAGAGCCTTACTGATGTTAAGGATAGGTCTAACTTCTTCATTCTCAGATCCAGGCTCTTTCATAGGTAGATATTTTTGCATCAAGGTAAATCCTGGTTTATCTGACAAACTTAGTTCGGTAGAGGGGTAGAGGATAATATTCTTTGTAACTTCCCAATTGGATATTACCATGTTTCCAGAGTGACACCCAATGTAAGTATCTGCAGTTGCAAGCCAAGGCCTTCCTAAAATTAAAGGATGTCCACTGGATGAGGATTGAGTATGTAAAATGAAAAGATCGACAGGGTATTGCCATGAGTCTACTGAAATAGTTATATCCTCCATCTTCCCTATTGGTCTTACAGTAGATCGATCTACCAACTCTAGTGCAGTGGGAGTTGGTTTAAGGTTTTGCAGGCCCAAGGTAATCACAGTTGCAGAGGTTATAACATTAATTGTTGAAAATAGCAACAAGAAATGCTAAATATAGAAGTGCTAAAAATAGCACTGCCATAAATATCATTTCGGGATACCTTCCTATTTTAGTTAGTCCTTAAACTACAATAGAGAAGTAAAATTAGAAATTGATCTTAGCAGCTATTTGTAAAATCATTAAGTAATTTATCTTGAGTTAATTAGTTGTAGAAAATCAAACATGAATTCTATGTGGGGACATGCAACAGTTATCCCATTAATTGAGGAATTTATCCCTTAGTTAAAGAGATAAGGATGAGATGTAATTTGAGTTGTAATTAGTTATCTCAGTTAACTGAGTTAAGTCCAGTTAGATTAGTTCCAACAATTTGTTGAATGAATTGTGAGTTCAGTTAGTTAATGCATGCATGCATGTAATTGTTGCACTTCAGATAACTAAATATTCTCTCATAAATAACTCATGCATGTCAATTCAGACAAAGACCCAGTTGAGATCAGATGATGGGACAATGTACTATTAGTTGCAGGAATATTCCATTGTGAATATCTCTTGCATGCAGAAGGAATTTATTCCTTGAGAATTACGCAGTTACTTCTTCAGGTTAGTGAGTGTGTGATGAGGCCAATCACGCAGGTGGCATCATTGGACCCCAAGAAAAAATCTGCAAGGAAATAGGAGGCTTGGAGGGCTAAGGGAAGGCATATCTTGTGTCTATTCAGTCTGTGAGCTATATTGTTTGATTGCAGAGAGAGCAGGATAAATTGTGAGCTGATTCTTTTGTAATCTGAACATATTTCCTCTTGTATGATAATACAAATATTGGGGTTTTATGCTGAGGCTTTCCCCGGGTTACTCTTCTGTGTTCATGTGTGATTGATTTCTCTTCATCTATTATATGTGTTATATTGATCTTGCTCATATTCGATTAAGCTTTCGCAAGTTTGTTTTTAGAAGTAGATCAAGTATTTTGTTTTAGTATATTGCATTATCAAGTGATCTACAATGAGAATTTCTACATGGTATCAAAGCAAAGGTGATCAAAGAGAAGAACAATATACAAGAAGGGAGAAGTTCGAAGTTTGAGGTTCCTGAATATAGAAATCAAGTTCTGATCACATCTTAATTTCACTAATGGCATTGAACTGTTTAAGACTTGAGTATGACCTTGATGGCAACTCAAATTATATAGCCTGGAAGGATCGCATGGAAGTAGTATTAGTGGATAATGGTCTAAAGGAATTCATTGATCAAGAAGTCCCCAAGCCGACAGTAGCTAATGCTATAAAATTGGCAGAATGGAAGAAATGTGTGGCTAGAGCAAGGAGAATCCTCCTAGAGTGAGTTTGAGACCACATTATCTCGAGCCTCCATGGGAAGGAGACACCATTTTCAATGCAGAAAACATTGAAAGATCTATATCATAACAACAGTGATCAGAGGAAGCTGGCGTTGAAAGACAAGCTTCGGAAAATCAAGTGTGAAAAGGGCGACACGACCTCTACATATCTGAACAAGATCACCACCTGCAAGGATGAGATTGGAAGTGTAAGGATCATGACAGTCGATGATGACATGGTGAGTCTTGCACTCCTCAGTCTTCCTAGGAGCTAGCATAGCTACCAAGACTCAGTTAATGGAAGAGAAAAACTACCAGATTGGGAACGACTTTCATCGGATCTGATGCAAGAGGAGTTAAGAAGAAGCACCAGAGATGGATCCTTATCAAAGCAATATGATGAGGAAAATATAGCCTTAGTGAGTAAGGTGAGGAAAGGGAAAGGGAATGCGTCCCATCCCAGATTCAGTTCTTCCCATGGTGGGAAGAAGTTTGACAAATCAAAAGTGCGATGCTTTCATTGTCATGAAGTGGGCCATTATGCTATAAATTGTCCAAAGAAGAAATCGAAGAAGGGATCCACAAAGGGATCTAATGGTGAGGCACTGGCCTCACAATTTGAGTTGGATTTGTCTCTTATCGCATGCATGGTTTCATCCATGGTGGGATGTGTATGGTACGTGGACAGTGGAGCTTCATTCCACATGTCAGGTGACAAGAATCTTTTCAGTACCTTGGAGGAGAAGGATCTCCAGATGCGGATCGAGATGCGCGATGATGGAAAGTACCATGTTTCAAGTGAAGGTACGGTTGTGTTTCAGAGGGAGCATGGAGCTCCCCTCACCCTAACTGATGTAAAGTATGTACCAGGTCTGAAGAAGAATCTTCTATCCATTGCTATGCTAGAAGATAAAGGCTATGATGTAGTATTTAGTAAAGGAAAGATATTCCTAAGGCATATCGGCATTGAAGAGACTAAGTGAATCGGGATTCAAGTAAAGAATCTCTACAAGCTGAAGGTAGAAGACTGTGCTGCATTGAGTTCAAAAGATGAGATGGTGCAGAGCCAAGATATTGGCGAGCTATGGGATAGAATATTGGGCCACTTGCACGATGGAGCCCTGAGGATCATGCAACAGATTTCTACTGGACTTCCCAAGGGAAAACTGGAGCAAACAAATACATGCAAATGTTGTACCTTGGGTAAGTATGTGAAATCTCCCTTTCCGAATCGAGACAGTAGAGCTGGAGAAATCCTAGAGCAAGTTCACTCAGATGTATGTGGACCATTCTCTATAGCCTCCACCGCTAAACAAAGGTACTATGTTATTTTTATTGATGATTTTTCTCGTAGATTCTAGATCTACTTTATGCAAAAGAAGGATCAGACCTTCTTGAGGTTTTGTGAATTTCAAGCCTTGGAAGAGAAAGAATTTGGAAAGAAAATAAGATCATTGCGTAGCGATAATGGTGGAGAGTATGTCTCCCAACAATTTAAGGACTTCTTTGTTGTAGAAGGAATTAAACGGGAGTTGACGGCATCCCATAACCCACAGCATAATGGGGTGGCCAAAAGGAAGAACATATCGATTGTGGGAGCAGCTTGAGTGATGTTGCATGACCAAAGCCTACCACTACATTTATGGGCTGAGGCATGCAATACAACAGTATACTTCCAGAATAGAAGCCCACACTGTATACTGAGAATGAAGATATCTATGGAGGCCTTCTCCACGAAGAGACCAGATGTGAGTCACTTCCGAATCTTTGGATCATCAGTTTACTGTCCTGTGACCAAAGATGCTCGAAAGAAGCTTGTTGGCTTGTTAGGGCCTAACCCAGGTGCAGAAGTGATTTAGCCAAACAAATCCTGAAACTACCGGCCCTTTTGGCAACAACCCGCGGTATGCGGACTGAGGTCTCACCCGAGGTAGTATGGGAGGGTGCTGGAACCAGGTTTCCACACCCTAGGGATGTCTTGATGAAGTCTAGGGAGTTCGCGTACCGAACCTGCGTGCTTGCGCTGCTCCACGCAACCATTTATCCTTCACATCTTGTGCAACAGATTCCACGTAGCTCTGTAAAGAGCGTGAAGAGGTGTTGTCTAGATCCTATATCATTACTGTGCTATTATTATAGATCTTAACTTAATTGTGTGGACCCAATATTCTCATTAATCATTCAGCATTCATAACAAGTGTGCGCAATCATAAAACTGTAAAGAGATGCATAAATATAACAAAAGCATGAACACACAGTATTTCAAAATCAACTTATCTTTTATTAATCCTCTATTCAAGTACAATCCCAACTCTACCCTACGCACTCAACTGTAGGGGTCCGTGCACACAACTGCGGTCTCTACCAGGCCTCTACGCACTCAGCTACAGAGCCTCTTCCTACTACTACAACCCAAGACTCGGACTTACAAACTCAGAGCTAATTCATCATCCAAAAGAATATCTTCTCTTTTCCAAACTAAGACTGACTTTACACTTAGAGACTCGCTCTATTTATACAATCCCATGGTCTGCAGACCATGGGTAGGCCGACATACCATACATTAAATTACATTATCTTAGGGTGGACAACCCTAGACTCTCACACTCTATGCCCGCATTTCGCGGGGCCTTTACAGTACACTTGACCAAAATCCAAGAATCTAGCCCCAAAAACCCGCTATTGGGGGAATCCACTACCCAACAAGCCCACAACACAATCATCGTGACTCGTCCTAAGTCACTCTGCTGGTGTTGTGATCTTTGCGCGAAGTCCATGCAGCAGGTCTCACGCAGCTTGGGTGTCTGCAGCACACTGTTTCGTCGCCTCTTGTACTTGTTGCACGCGTATCTCCGAATTTTCATGTGCCGGGTCACATTCTTATCCAACCATGTACAGTTTCTGCATGCATGCCAGCTTTCCTTTAATGACAGCTGTGATTGTAAACGCTTCATCAATCCATGGCTGGATGTGTGCTTTAAACAGGGCTTCCTTTTGGTGCGCGCGCCTAATTGGTCCTTCAGTGCCCTTGCCTGCTGTAGTCTGGAGAGTCGTTGAGTAAGGGAAACCATCTACACGGTGCCCCAGACACTGTCGTACTCCTGCTGCAGCTCACGCGCCTCTGTCTCTAAGCGTTGTAGGTTCAGGTCTTCCTACAGATGTGTAAGTATGGTGAGTGCTTGCTCCAACATCCCGGTGCACCCCTGTGTTGTCTGGAAAATTTGTTCCAACCCCATATGGATAGTGTGGGCACGATACTCTCTAACTTCTGGGGGTGTGGACGGCTGCACCTTCAATTGCAGCTCGGCGATTTGTAGGTTCAGGGCCAACTAAACCTTTGTCATTTCCTCCCAGGCCTCATGAACTCCGGCCACCAATCTATGGCCCCGCTCTGCTACTGGTAGTTCCGTTCGCAATGCCAACTCTAGAATTCTCCTTCGTGCATCCTCTACGTCCTGCTCCAATCCACTAGCCTGTGCAACCAATGCATCCCTTTGGATGTTGAGCTGGTCCATGCTGATTTTCTGCTCATTCAGGACCTAGATCGCTCGACCTTCCCCGGCGCGAAGTTTAGCGATGACCCCATCCTGTAGTTGGTACAATATTTTGCAAGGCAAGGCAGCCAAGTTCAAGCCGACGCCTTTCATGCTACTCATCATAGCCCGGTCATCCTCGCTTGCTGTTGTTAACGCGCCTTTGGGCAAGATGAAGGTGTTACTATACGGGCGCGCAGCAGCTGTTCAGCCTTAGTGGTTCCTACTGCGATATACTGGACCATTGTGCCTGTTTGGGGGTACTGTACCTATAAACCTTGTAGTTGCACATTGAGCACCCCCAACACAGTGTTCTGCTCCATCCGCAATCCCTGGAGTGCACCCTCCATGACTTCCCGAATCGTTTTGCTGATATCCAATAGATCACCTTCTGTGAGCATGATCGGGTTGTCGAACGTCTTTGTGACTTTCTCTTTCTTTCTGGGGATGGGTTTCTCTAGGTCGCACAGCCGCTTGAGTTGTGTTGATGTTGTACCAGGGTCTGTGTGGTCCTCCTCTCTATCCACTTCCCCGATCTACTGCTCCGAGAACATCTCCTGGCCTTCCTCGGCCTCTCTGGTTGGCGCGGTTGTGGTCTCTGTCGTTTGTGCTACTGCTGTTGCATCGGCTGCCTTCTACCATGTGGCTGCTTCTTGTTCCTGGCACTTTCTCTCAGCCAATTGTGTGAGGTGCAGCTTGGTGTCCTTTTTCCATTTTCGAGCTGCGACCTTGTGCATTTCTGCCAAGTCCGGGGTGCGCCACTTCAAAGGCCATGACTCCATCACTGCGAAGATTTCATCGTCCATTGCAATGAACGAAAGCTTCACCCATTTTCGTGCTGGATCTTTGCACGCCTGGATATATAGGTTATGCATATTCGCCTTGAATTCTGCCACGCTTTATAGGCTATTATGAACAGTAGGGGACACGCACGGCTTGTGTTTGATCTATGTTTGAATGCTCGCCTCTATGAACACCCAGAACACCTTTATCTCGTGAATCTTATTCGCGTCTTTTGTAGCCCATAATGAGGTGTACCTCGCGGCTCCCGGCAGGTCACCCTTAGTAGTGAGAAATTAGTTGTTTGTCAGCAACTCCCCTGCAACTAATAGGATGGATAAGAGCAACCATGCATAGTGGAAGGTCTTACCCTACTCCTGGGCCTCTCTACAATTTATCCAGAACTTGTCACAAAGGAATTGTACCCAGTTGAACTGGACCCCCTCTGCGCATTGCTATGCCAACGGGATAACAGACACTAGTACTTCGTCGGCGCATCATTTCCTCATTAGCTTGCCAGCTAGCAGTTGAGTGGCTACGCACACCCCTTGGTTTTAATACTTGCTATTACGTACCCTCGCTTTTTCTTTTCTATTTTATACTTGGCCTTCATAGCTTCTACGAGGGCCAAGTCGTTGTTTTTTCCTGCTATGCCTGGGGGGTTGTTTCCTTTGACTGGCAGTCGAGAAATTCGGTGAACCAAATCGGCCGTGATGGGAATGGACTCCTCCAGCCAAAGATACCCATCATGTGCCAAACACAGTAGCTTCCTGATGACAAAATTGGTGATGGGCACGCGATGGTAGTGGGGTATCTATCGCAGATGGAGTAACCGAGCCTTCTCCACACTGCGCAACCATTTCTACTTTATTAACTTCTCTGTGGTCAGCTATGGGAACTTCTCGCTATTTGTGATGTCCCAATATTTGAACTTCATAGTAGGTACTCATCCCAATGGTAGACCTTCAAACCTTATATCATTAGGGAGGAGCGGGGCTTGGAGCACACTCTTCATGGCCTCCAAGTCCTTTAGTACCTTGGTCTTCTCCTTCCACAGGGGGATGTAAGGAGGTAACTTTGTCGCAGAATGCTTTTGGGAGGCATCCTCTACCTCGTCGTCTTGCACCTCAATTTACGCAATCAGGGCCTGCAAGTCTTCCTCCTCTTCCTCTATTTCAATGCTGACGGCTTTTCCCTTTTCTGCCATTGACAATTTTCCAAACTGTGGGTTCCTTTGGGATACACGGACTGGCCCCATCGTTTGCTTATCTTTCTGTGACCGCAGCGTGTGTGGTGATTTTGGAAGTTCAGCCGCAGTTTCCACCTCTCCAGTCTCTTCATGAGTGATACCGAGCTCCGCAGTAACTTCAGCAAGTCACACTCTTGTTCTAGCATCTGTCATTGTGTCTAAACTTGAGGATGGTAAGAGTATGTGACACTCAATTCTTTGTACTTGCTCAATTCTTAAACACCCAAGTGTTGCCTTGGAGCTGGCTCTAGGGGTTTTATAGCATTCTTTGAATTTGAATCCAACCCTTCCCCCCACTTCTGCATCCTTAATGCCTCCTTGGCGGCAAATCGTCCCAAATATCATTCTTAATTCGTGTCTTAATTGTCCGCCGCCCGCTCTCTTTTGCCTTAAATTGGACGTCTTGTCATGAACAGTGACACCAACGGTCACCTCCCAGCCTACCCACATAGTAGCGCAGCTCTCTATGCGCAGCCGCAACGTTTGTGACATACCAATCCCGCATGCAACCTCCTTGTCACGCAACTCCCATATAGACTCATTTAAAGTCCCATGCTCTCTTTCAACTACTTGGAGCACTGAGACTATGCTTCCTACAGATAGTCAGGTGGTCACACTACAGGTGTGAGGCTTTTAGTCACCTTCCAACCTGGTCCATGGGCCTTCCTTAGCTACCCTCGTGCTAGTCAGCGCCTCGCGTTTGTCCTTATGTGGTGCGCTTTCCTGGTTACTTTGTTTGATAAGATGCAGTCGCAGCCATGGTAACAGAGCCAAAAATTCTCGGCGACCATCTTCTAATGTGGTGGTATGGCTGCCCCTATCTTGTCCTGTCCTTCTATCGACGCAACATGTTTGTGCGATTTTGGTTTCTAGTTTTCTGATTTCCATGTCCATTATCATGCTTTTATTTCTCAGCTGTAGTCAATCATCATCAAGTTCGCGAAGTTTCAAGTTCCCTCACCAAATGGCTTCCTGTAACTGTGTAATTTCTTTACCCAAGTCCTCACATATTGTCCGACATGTGGGAGTTGTTTTAGGGGGATTCTTCTCTGCTCTGATGGTTTCGTCTCTTCTCGTCAGTGTTGGGGTCACTTCCGCGCTCCTTTTTTTTCTTATGGCCCCATAGGCCCATCGAACCACTAGTACGCGCAGGTCCTAGTCAATTCATCTCGCCTAGTAAACTCTATTCATAATTCCACATAGCTTTTTGAATGCTCCAATGTGGAATATTTGTGGTGCGCGTCGCTTTTCCTGTTGCTGTGTCTAGTTCTGATTTTTGATCCTTAGTCTTAGATGTGCTTGCATAGCACAAGTTTGCACCCATCGACACAAGTAGGCGCGCAAGCTGCTTCGTCCTAGCTGCCTAGCTCTCATTTGACACTAGGGACTTCCAAAACATAAGCGCATCCATATTCGACATTCGTTCTAGTTTCCAATGGTCTTTTGATGTGTACTGCACCATCGTGTAGGTGTTGCGCACAGTGCCCATTCCAACACACCATACCACTATTGTTTTGGTACTACACTTTCAAATTTGTCTAGGAATTCATCCACCATTGTTACTCCATCATAAGTTGGTAGTTCCCTTGCCTCTGTCGTCACACAACGCAGTGATCTAATCATCATGTTGCAAGTCAGCATTGTCACTTCGTAAAACTGGTTTTGCCAGTGTTCTACTTCTTCATCTGAATCCGAGGTACAGGAACTGTCGTGCTCCCATGAGATTTTCCCATCTACAGTTGGGTTCACCTAATCCTATTCTCGTGTAGTTATCTGGTAAATACAATCCAGTTCATCATCGCTTTCATCGTCACACACTGATTCAGTGTAGCGCGCTCCTTCGGCTGGGTCTAGCAGAACTGCTACGCGTAGGGACTTTTTCTCGAATATCATCTTTCGCTTCTTCAAGTTAATGACTCCATTCATATCAGTGGCCCAATCTATTCCTCTCAATGCGAGATAAGGATTGTTGTCATCAACAATCTCTATTACTTCAAATTTCGTCTGCATGCTCGCACCTTTGATATCAACTATTACCCCTAGCAACCTTCCCATGGGCAAAATCTTTTATTGGTTCGCTATTCGTAATTGAATAGGGGACCACTGTAACGCAGGCCTGCCCATGCATTCCCATGTTTTCTTCAGTAATACATTCACATCTGAGCCCAAGTCTAGGATTACTTGATCCATCTCATATTCACCAATCTGTGCCATCAATCTCATTTCCCTCCTAGTGCGCAATGCATGCTTTCCCAATTTCCGGACTGCGTGCGGTTCCCCTAATCCCACGCACCTAGTGATCAACTCCTGTAGTACCTTAACTACCTTATTGTCGCGCAGTAGTTTCATGCATGTCTCCAAAAAGGTACTAAGCATAGAAGGATCCATCCCTAGCTCTGATTGATCCTTACTACCTGAAGTAGAGGCCTCCATGAAGCTCTTCTTAGCTTCCATGAATGTCTCCTTTGAGCATTCTAAGTCAAACTCAGGTTCTTTTGTAGGAGCCTTGCGAACCCATGTATCTTCCTCGTGTTGCTTCCCCTTATCCTCCCTTGTGGTCGCACCGCTTCTGAGCACTATGTTCACATTTGGGTCTTCTTCGTGTGGTTCAAATCTCATCATTTGGATATTTTGAGTCAGAGGAGGCTGGAGTACCCCTTTCTCACGCCTCTGTGTGATCAACGTAAGACAATCTACCATTTCATGATCAAATTGAGCATAGTATGAACAGGATACTCTCGTTGGGTTGATACAATTGCGAGCATAGTGCCCTGGTCCTCCACAATTGTAACAAATTAACTATCTATGGCCCCTCCCTAGCCCCATTCCTCCTCGTCCTCGTCCTCGCCCCTGAAATCCAATGTGTGCCATCCCTGCGGCAAGGTCAAGGCCGTGCATTTCTGTCTGCGTTCTATAGGTTGGGGTTTGATCCATCATTAACTCATAGTTGCGACAAGTATGCTCGTCATGGCCACCAACCTACATAAATTACAAAACATTTGTTGGGGTGCCGGTGTAAACGTCTATAACAAATGACAATTATTTGTCGTGTGTTTTCCTCCTATCTAACAGATCGTGCACCATAGCGTGGGTGTCACACTTAACCCTACCTGTGCCTCTGGTCTCAATGGCATTGGTCCCCCTCCTACCAAGTAGTTCGCGAATACTGGACAGTGATCCTTGTCATGGCCCTAGCCTTTGCATTTTATGCACCACACTTCCTCACGTGCCTCTGGCCGTGGTGCCCTATCTTGCTCCAAGCTCTGCATTTCTAGGTAGAGATTTTGTAGTTGCACGTGGATTTGCTAAACTCCCAACCCTCGATCCTGTATCGGTGTCTCATGCAACGTCATCACCATTTCCAACACTTCGTCTTGGGTTGAAAGCTTCTATTGTGACAGTGTTGTCCTCAGGTGCGGTGTCAAAGACGCCACAAACCATGCACGGTGTTGCGCATCCGTGGGCATCATATTAGCCTCGCGGATTGTACTCTTCAGCCGTTGATCCAGATCCTAGTGGGTCTCGCCTGGAAGCATCGCGATCACTTTAAACCCAATGATTGACTGTGTCTCTGATTTCGGCTGGCTAAATTCTCTGTTCAGCACATTCTGGATCTCCGCTATTCTTGCATTTGGGTGATCATTAGAGTGCTTGATATACCATGTCAATGCGCGATTTTGCAGTGCGCTCACCAATGTAGCCTTTTTAATGTTGTCACCCATGACCCCTTGCGCTTCCCACACCGCTCTTACCATGAACTAGAACTAGTCTGGATCCTCATTCCCTACTCCTCTGAATACGGGTAGCTTGATTGTGCTTGCCATGTTAAACTGCAAGGTTGGTGGGTTTGGAGTGGGTGGAGATGGAGGTGAAGGAGGTGAGGCGGGTGGTGGCATGGGTGGAGAGGGCAACTGTGGAATGCGCTACCTTATCAAACTGATCGTACTTCTCGGAGAAACCTGAGCGAGGTCTTCCTCACTCTCTTGCGAAGGTGAAATTAAGGGACTGTTTCCTACTTCCCCACTACCTTTGTATATCCTTCCACTTCACATAACCCACTTTTCACATAACAGCATCTTAATCCAGGTATTTAAATATTTGATGTACTTACTTTGCAGTCCCTTGAGAAAACGTCGTTCTACTTCACTTTAGCTCATGGTCATGTTTATCACAAACTCAGTGATAAATCCCCCTATTATATGGTTGAGCCAATGGTCCACATCTCACGCGATCTTATCTTTTGATGCCTCTAGTCTGCATACTAATTCCAGAGTCCACACTATCGGTTGGTCGAGCTTATACCTTCCTTGGCTATCAACTAACCTCGCAATCCACTCATATAGTTTAGAAGGAAAGGATGCAAACAAGATCTCGTGGATCTCCATATATACATAGCAATCCAGCCACCTTTTCTTGGATATCTGTGGATTCTATTTTCCTGTATCATGAACTTGTGAAGCTTCTTGTCCAACCACTCTTCAATTTCCTTCTTTGTTGGGTTCCAATAGCACGACTTTAGACATCCCTTAGGTAGAACCCGGTCCCGACAGCGGAACCATTTGTTGGCTTGTTGGGGCCTAACCCAGGTTCAGAAGTGATTTAGCCAAACAAATCTCGAAACTACCGGCCCTTTTGGAAACAGTCCATGGTGCACAGACTCAGGTCTCACCTGAGGTAGTATGGGAGGGTGCTAGAACCAGGTTTCCACACCCTAGGGATGTCTTGATGAAGTCTAGGAAGTTCGTGAACCGAACCTGCAGGCTTGCGCTGCTCCGCGCAGTTGTTTGTCCTTCGCAAATTGTTCAACTGCTTCCGTCCAGCTCTGTAAAGAGCGTGAAGAGGTGCTCTCTTGATCCTTTATCCTTACTGTGCTATTATTATAGATCTTAACTTAATTGTGTGGACCCAATATTCTCATTAATCATTCAACATTCATAACAAGTGTGCACAATCATAAAACTGTAAAAAGATGCATAATTATAACAAAAACATGAACACACAGTATTTCAGAATCAATTTATCTTTTATTAATCCTCTGTTCAAGGACAATCCCAACTCCGCCCTGCGCACTCAATTGTAGGGGTCCGTGCACATAGCTGTGGACTCTACTAGGCCTCTATGCACTTAGCTGCAGAGCATCTTCCTATTACTACAACCCAAGACTCAGACTTACAGACTGAGAGCTAATTCATCATCCAAAAGAATATCTTCTCTTTTCAAAACTAAGACTAACTTTACACTTAGAGCCTTGCTCTATTTATACAATCCCATGGTCTCCGGACCATGGGTAGGCTGACATACCATACATTAAATTACATTATCTTAGGGTGGACAACCCTAGACTCTCGTGCTCTGCGCCTGCATTTCGCGAGGCCTTTACATTACACTTGACCAGAATCTAGGCTTCCAGCCCCAAAAACCCGCTATGAGGGGATCCGCTGCCCAACAAAGCTAGATCCAATAGCTGAGTTGGGAATACTTGTGGGGTACACTGATACACCCCACAAATATCAAGTGTACCTGCCTACCAGTCAAAGGACAGTGGTACACAGGGATCTGAAGTTCAACGAGCAGAAAGCCATGCGAGTATCACTTGAGAGGGAGCTCAAGTTTCATGCAGATGAGGAACTTTCAATTCCTAAGGAGGAGGAGCCTCAAATTGATGCAGATTAGCTGCATGCAGAGGATCTGGGAGTGGAGACATCCACTCATGCTGAGACTTCCAGAGGGGCGGAAACACTCAAGGGAAGCTGACAAGTTGATGTTGGATGCGCGAGAGAATGTGGGACATCCATCTTCTCAGCACTGACAGAGGAGGTTGCCCGAGCGATACACTGGGTACATGGCCTTGGTTGGGGAGTGTGTGGAGTCTGAACCTTCTTCATTCAAGGAGGCAATGCAACAACCAGTCTGTGTTGATGCAATGGTAGAGGAGGACGACTCTATCATTCAGAACAGTGTGTGGGATGTTGTCCCAAGACCTTAGGACAAGTTAGTGGTTAGTTCCAGATGGCTTTACAAGGTAAAGTAGGTAGTTGATGGTAGTGTTGAGAAACATAAGGCAAGGTTTGTTGCTTGAGGTTTCTCACAAGTTGATGGGATCGACCTTTGCTCCTATAGCAAAGTACTCATCTATCAGATCGATGTTGGCACTATCAGCTCAGATGGGTTGGAAGATCCATCAAATGGATGTGAATACAACATTCCTCAATGGGAAGATTGAGGAGGAGGTGTTCATTGAGAAGCTAGAGGGTTTCGAGACCTTCGATTGTGAGTTGCATGTGTGCCGACTCAAGAGGGCTTTATATGGGTTGAAGCAAGCACTCGTGCTTGGTACACCAGGATCAACAGCTATTTCACCAGGTTGGGCTTCACCAAGAGTGAAGCAGATGCGAAACTTTACCACATCATGGTAGAAGGTAAGCCATTGATCATTGTTATTTATGTCGATGATCTGATTTTGACAAATGATGATCACTTGATCCAGTCTTGCAAGGAGGACCTTGCAAGAGAGTTCGAAACGAAAGACATGGGTCTTATGCACTACTTTCTAGGCATGGAGGTGTGGCAGAAAGATGGTGAAGTATTTGTGTCTCAAGGCAAGTATGCCAATGAGATACTCAGGGGCTTTCACATGGAGAAGTGCAAGCCCATGTAGACTCCTCTAGCTGGGAACTAGAGGAAGGAGGATGCTACTTTAGGTGAGGTAGTAGCTACTATTGTTTATCGACAGCTTGTGGGTTCACTTATGTATCTAGTAAACACACGACCAAACTTATGCTTTGTGGTGAACCAACTAAGTCAAGCTATGGTTCAACCTACTAAGCTGTTTTGGAAGGCAGCGAAGCATGTGCTGAGATACCTCAGAGGCACATCTTAGCTTGGATTGTGGTACAAACGGACAAAGGGAGTGAAGCTTCAGGGCTTCACAGATGTGGATTGGGCAGGGATTCCATCAAACTAAAAGAGCACTTGTGGAGGAATATTCAACCTTGGTTCAGCTGCAATTTCCTGGTATAATAGGAAATAGAGGTCAGTTGCACTTAGCTCAGCAAAGGCTGAATACATGGTTACTAGTCAGGCTGCATGTGAGGCCATTTGGATGCAGAAGATTCTAGTGGGATTATTTGGTCAGAGGATAGATCACTGTGATCTGCTGCGATAATCAGAGTTGTATCAAACTCTCTGAGAATCCAGTTTTTCATGATAGGTCTGAGCACATCTATATATGGTATCACCATCTTCGAGACTGTGTGGTCAAGAGGATAATGTTGTTGTTGTATGTTTCGATCGAGGAACAGGATGCAAATATTTTGACTAAGGCAATGTCAAAATGCAAGTTTGAGTTCCACAGAGACAAGATTGGGGTTACTGATAATCCCTTTCTTATTGAGAGGGAGTGTTGAAAATAGCAACAAGAAATGCTAAATATAGAAGTGCTAAAAATAGCACTACCATAAATAGAATTTTGGGATACCTTCCTATTTTAGTTAGTCCCCAAACTAAAATAGAGAAGTAAAATTCTAATTTGATCTTAGCAGTTGTTTGTAAAATCATTAATTAATTCACCTTGAGTTAATTAGTTGTAGAAAATCAAACATGAAGTCTATGTCGAGACATGCAACAGTTATCCCATTAATTGAGGAATTTATCCCTTAGTTAAAGAGATAAGGATGAGTTGTAATTTGAGTTGTAATTAGTTATCTCAGTTAACTGAGTTAAGTCCAGTTAGATTAGTTCGAACAGTTTGTTGAATTAATTGTGAGTTCAGTTAGTTAATGCATGCGTGCATGTAACTGCTGCACTTCATATAACTGAATATTCTCTCATAAATAACTCATGCATATTAGTTCAGACAGAGACCCAGTTGAGATTAGATGATGGGACAGTGTACTATCAGTTGCGGGAATATTCCATTGTGAATATCTCTTGCATGCAGAAGGAATTCATTCCTTGAGGATTGCGCAGTTACTTCTTTAGTTTAGTGAGTGTGTGATGAGGCCAATCACACAGGTGGCATCATTAGACCCCAAGAAAAACTCTGCAAGGAAATAGGAGGCTTGGAGGTTTGAGTGAAGGCATATCTTGTGTCTATTCGGTATATGAGTTGTATTGTTTGATTGCAGAGAGAGCAAGATAGCTTGTGAGCTTATTCTTTTTGTAATCTGAACATATTTCCACTTCTATCATAATACAGAGATTGGGGTTTTAGGTTGAGGCTTTCCCCGGGTTATTCTTCTGTGTTCATGTGTGATTGATTTCTCTTCATATGTTATATGTGTTCTATTTGATCTTGCTCATATTCAATTAAGATTCCGCAAGTTTGTTTTTAGAAGTAGATCAAGTATTTTACTTTAGTATATTGCATTATCAGGTGATCTATAGTGAGAATTTCTACATTAATTTATGCCCTCAAATCTACCAGTCCATTTGGGATATCAACCCCATTAATCTATACTGTCAAAATTGGGTTCCCTGAATCCCCATATTTAGCAGGTATAGGCTTCCCCGGCATTATGTCTAATAATTTTCACCTAACGTGAATAGTGAGTGGATCCTTTGGTTTTCTACCAGATTTCTTAGAGAAATATTCTTTAATTGTTTTGGCATAAATCGATACGTCCTCCATAGCCTGAAGTAATGAAATTTTGACAAATAAATTCTACAATTCCCCTAAAAAGTCAAATTTAGGATGAGGACTTTGTTTTCTCAATGATAATCTCTCAGGATAAGGTGGACCAGCCTGACATCCTCTAGTAACAATTGTTTGTGAAGGGGTTTGTTGTTTCATAGTAATTTGTATTGACTCATCCCTAGTTTCTCTAGTAGAATATCTAGGTTTTGGTTCTGAGACTTCATCATTGGTATGTTCAACAATTATTGGTGAAGTCTGAGTATTCACCACTCAACCGGATCGGAGGCTCAATTCATTACATTCTGCGGTGGAAATACTATATGTAGGGAGGATGAGTGTCTCAACCTACTGAACCCCTATATTGTTTAGATTTGGATTGGATTGAATAAGCAGTTGTGGATGAAGAGGATGATTACTAGTGGATGCATTAGAAGGCAGTTGTAGCTGTTGTTGTGGCATAGGTTGGGAGAATTTTCCTGAAGGAGGAGGAGGAGGTCCATGCCAATTTTGTGACCATGAAGGATTTGGACTAGATTGAGCGTACTATGGTTCCCAGGGCATTGAATATTGATACAACTGTGGCCATGAGGGTGAAAATGGTACAGATTGACGCCCAAAATTCAAATTATAAAATACTAAGAAGGTTCTTGAGGCATACCTTGATTCATGTTCTGTGGTCGTGGCTACCATGGCTTCTTTGGTCCCATAAAATATAGTTGATCTACTTCTTCATTTGTTCCCTGAAAAACTACTGTCAGCCCAGAAAGAGATGGATAGATGCTAGTGGAATGACTATGTTCACATATCTCACAAGTCTCAATGAAATTCAATGGGCATTCCTTCAGCAGATGCTTCTTCCTGCATTGAGGACAGAAAATGGACATAGCCTATTATGCTTCTATCTTCCTTTTTTTACCTATAACACATATAGTTGTGACGATAGTGTGCTCAGGATATCATTTCTCAAATCGTCCAACAAGTTCCCAATTTCTGCTTTTGTAACCCCACTCCTAGATGTCTTGAGAGTTCGGATCCCCTTCTTATGCCTCATAGCTCCTCATGAACACTTGATGCATAATTCGAGGATGGCATCAAACCCATCTTATGATATGTCTCCTTTTCCTACTACATGCAATAGTTCCAAAGATTCCTCCCATAGTGCCTGGAGAAAGATTATTTTCAAGGTATTCTCATCCAAATCATGATGGCCTGATCTCTACAAACTATATTGGAAAATGCTCCACAAATTCCTCCATCTTCCCATCCTCTTTCTGCATAATCTTAAAGATTTCTTCCTTCACATCTCAAGATTTGTTGTAGTCTTGATATTTCTCGAGGAAAATCGTCATCATATTGTCCCATGTAGTAATAGATTTCCCCCCTAAACCCATAAACCATCTCAAAGTTGTGCCCTTCAAAGTGGTGTAGAATATCTTCAATTTCTGAGCATCATAAATATAATCATACCCCTGAAAAACAACATCAAATTCGGAAAGGAATGTGTCTGAATCCCCGAAAGAAAGACCTTGGAAATTAGGTAATGTTTTCATATGAATAGACTTCATAGGTGCATCACCTCTGATATCTCCAATTGGGAATTCGATCGAAGAAGTTGCAGGAGCCATGAATATCTTCCAATATTCACTTGGAATCTCAATAGGTTCTGGTTTTGGTTGTTCTATAATAGGTGGTTAAGGTTGTTTAATAGCACTCCCTCAATAAAATGGTGCCGAGAATTCTCTCAAATCTTCTTCCCCTGAACTTGCAATATGCAGTTCCTTGTATCCTGCACTTGCTACTTCTTCTTCCCTAAATTGCACTTCTGTTATTGGGGAGGATTTTGGTTGTGAAACTAATTACCCTCCAGATCTCGTATGAGATCTCACCCTAACAATAGCTCGTGACGATGCTCCTAACACATCTCTTGAAATGATCTCTTGGATGTAGGTATTTCTGCCTACATCTCCCCCTCTTCTTTTCAAGGGTCTTCCTCTGCCCCTTTTATTTGTATCTATGTTCATGAAATCAGGAAATAAAAGGAAAATATTCAAGAAAATAGAAAGCTCAAGACCTGGAGTAGGGTGAGAAATTCCCTCCCGAGGACACGAGAGTGGCCTCTAAAAAGAAAGCAAAAGAAGAAAACAAATAAATCATAAATTTAAGCTCGGGACCTAAAACAGGGTGACATAAAAACTTCCCTTCCCTAGACGAGAGAGTGGTCCCTATGAAAAATAAAACAAGACAATCAAAGCAACCAAAATGATCTAATGCTCAAGAGCTAGAGCAGGTGAAAATTTCCCTCCCCGGGGTGAGAGATCAATCCTATGGCCAATACTGGTCGTACTTTCGCGCCTTCAATAGCCTCCCCCGCAACGACACCAAAATGTTGGTGTTCATATATGAATCATGCAATTCACCCATTTCCACATTAATTGTCAACCTTGGACTCTATGAATTATTTCAAGGCTATCATGCAAAGTATATCTAGGCCACAGTTTCCCTACCTAGTACTGAACATTCAATCATAAACTTAACAATGAGTGGCAACAAGCAATAACTATAACAACAAATAAGAGTAGCATCAAGTAATGACTGTAAGAACAATAAGAGTAACAACAAAGAAAACTCACAGCAACACACTGATAATCATTCACAACAATAAATAAATTAACTGAAATAAACCTATGCACACATCTATCTAACAGCACCTAGTTAGGAGAGTGGGCCCAACTCCCTAATCAAGGTTGTGGCAAGCTCAAGAAGTCATGAAATGCTCAGAAGATCAGAATTTCATTAATTGAAAGGGTATTACAATGTATTTTGTTATAGACTCAAAGTTAACTTAATTCTCTACGATCCTAACTACTTGCTTTCATAGCCCCATAACTCTACTTATATTATTTGTTAACACTAATAGCTCCAAGAATTACGACAACTGTCTGCCTACAATTACATAATGGTTCCTAAAGAAAAACAAAATATAAAGATAGCACTTCGTTGATTGAAAGGTTGATCCACTGTTGCAGTTGATGTCTCAAGATAGCATTGCCAGCTTGATGGTCACCATTCGTTGAACCGCGGTCTTAATTATTCTCCCTCCAAATATGCAAGAATAATCGAATTAGCAAGCCACTTAGGCAACAATCCCCTATGACTATGTTTCACTGATTAATGATTCATAAAGACATGACAAGAGGTATAGTTGTGTGGTTTAGAATGTAAATTGACCAACAATGGTGTAAAATGGATACAGGAAACATGGTAAAAAGGTGGGTAAAAACACGCAAATTCAGCCACCAACAAGTGCAATGCTGATGCCTCTATGGTATGATGCTACAACTAGTATCACATTAGAGGATGTTACGACCCAATATACATGCATCACATGAGAGCTAGGTAAAATTCCTGTTAGTTCACCTACTAGGCGTAGTTTGTGTTTGATGCTCAATAGCATTATTAGGTTGATCGATACATACTAGAGGTCGAGCCCATAGAGCCACCTCCTACATTCCATACAGAGGATTAGGAGGTTGGAGGTTAGAGGCCCACATAATTGGGAGGTGGTGAAAGAGGCCACTAAGAACATTAATGTTCATGAGGAGTTGTTCAACATCCCTCCAAAGTGCCCTACTAGACATAAAGGTCTGATTCCACTCAGATAATTTAAGAATGTTTATGCAACCCCTTTTGTTTATGATCGACTCATTAGAGCTTGGGGCCAATTCCCCCACCATGAAAAGGTCCCCCTTTACTTTGTATATCACATATATATATAAAGTTCATGTTACATACGAGGCCGGATTACACTAACACAAGATCTGAGTTTTATGGATCTCGCAGGGGACGTACCTATGATCGTGACGAGGCTCGTAGAGACCCTAGGCATGTACCACCACCTTCGATATGGTTACCACTACCATCTCATAGTGTGGAATTGCCAACAGAGCTAGAGTAGCCATCACAACTTAGCGCTAATACCAAGGATACCATTGCAGATAACATGCGAACAACATTGGTCATATTGCATTTTCAATTGTGTGGAGAGATGAGTAAATGGCCACCATTTCCTCATGACCTGCCAATTCCATTATATGATGATTCATTTCTTGCGATTCTATTGTTGACTGACTTTTATCATATGCATGTATGTATCATGATGCCATCTGTTACACTTGGAGAGTGCACGACCCACGTGACATAAACCAGGTACATATATACAAAACCTTTGATTCTTATCATCAAATTATGCAGAATTATTTATATTAATTTAGTTCATATTAGATTTCATTTATATTAATAAGTTCATGATAACATGTAGACATAACCCAACTACATGGATAAGCTTATGAGGTCATTCGATGGGGCAGTTGATCAGCCAAACCAGCCTCTGCCAATGCATGTTTCCATGTATTCTCCTCCACCTCCACCTCCACTTCCACCTCATAAAACTCATGTGGAGGAGAGTCCCTATGTACAACCACATGTACCAACAGTTGATGTAAACTTTTTTATTCTTAAGATTCCAACATTTTCTTTTTTAAGTTACTTGCATGCTAATTAATTCGTAGACTAATTATAATTTTTCCTTGCCATTGTGTACATAGGCCCATATGCCAAGTGCTATCAATTTCACATTATGTGGATGTATGAATGGGATGTTGTGTATATAGGCATTGATGATGTGGGTCCATCAATGCAGGCCCCAATCTTTGAGCCACGATAGGGGGGAAACAAACCTAGATTAATCAGACCCCCATCTCGGATGAATTGAATTTGGAATCGAGTGAGGTTAGTAGATTCATATGTGTAATTAAAAATGTTGTTCAAAGTCATTTATTTAAATGTTTTTTATTTTGTACAAATAATGATCTAATTAATTTGAATTTGAATGTGTTATATTGCAATTCCTAGTTATGGATGCTTAATTTTTGCAACGAAACTCATATAGGAGTTCTAGTGGTACTTAGAGTAGATAGTTTGATATTTTCAAGCCCATTTCATAGGAAACATTCACATGTGATATATACTTTGTATATTTTCATACATGGAAAGTTTATGGATGTACATGAATATTATTTTCGTTTATGGATACTTATTATTTTAGTTTATGGATGTTCATGTAACATTTGTAATTTGTATATATTTTCATATGGAAAATTAATTGATACAATCATTATTTCAGTTTATGGATTTTTATTAATCTTGTTTATGGATGTTCATGAATATTTGAAATGTATGGATCTATTAAAATTATTGTGCTAGTTTAATTATTTTCTATATAGTATAACTTTTATTAAAAAATATAACAATTTTGATTTCTAGTTTCATAGACTAAGAAATTAAGTACAATCTTAAGTTATGATGCAAGTCACTTTGATACTTAAAATGAACTAAAATATATCATGGTTGAATTAAAAAACACAAATATGATTGAAATAAGTTTTAAATTTAATTTTAAAAGTTGTTTGGTAAATAAAAAAACATGTTTTATTTAACATTTCTTCATACTTTTAGAACTAGTTAAATGATAACACAGAGGTGGCCAGGGTTAGAGATATTCTCCAACCTACAAAGGCTCTCATCCATCTAGGATTTTCTGAAAATATGCTCTGAGGATTTCAATTTAAGATATCCTTCTCACAAGAATATCAGATCATGACAAGGCTCGTCTTATGCTTGCCTTAGAGAGCTTAAATCACACAACTTCTTAATTTTCATTGTTCCTCAGACTTCACATCATACCTTATATTATTTTCCCTCAATATTCATGTTATTCAATAGTGCTTGAGGTCCTCATGTAGCTCACATAATATAGACAATTGGGAGCTCGCACAGGATGCCACAAGAGCTGGCATAAGATGTCAGAGGAACCCTAGAGAATAAGCAGTGTATGTCAGTCTTCTTTACAGATGTTTGTTGACCTTAAAAAAGTATATTATGTATGCCTCGTATCAAATCAAACTACTTTTTCATCATTGTCGATAATTGTACAATGTTTTAATACGTTATCCATTAAGTACAAATTCCAGTGACCATGAAATGTTCAATCTTCACTGTTGGCTTTGCACAATGAATGACAATACTTATTTCAGGCAATTTGGACACTGGAAACTTGGATCAAATTTTCAAACCTTTAAGAAGGCTTGGATCTCTTCTCCATAACTTGGATTAGTACACATACTTCACATCATTTCATAGTGCCTAAGGTTCACATAGATTCCACAAGTATATATGATAAACTAGGTGCCTCATGTTGCTTGTACAGCAGAGATAGGTAGCTAGCATAACGAAGTATAAATATTACAAAGAGGCTCATATATCATCACATAGATGGAATTTAATCACAACAGACCAAAAACTTGTATTCCTTGGAATTCATCTCACTTGGTGCCACAAAACTTTCATATTTTCAAAGAAAATTTGACATGTTCTCATATTTTCAAAGATGCCACATGACACAGACAGAGCTTGAGTGCCTACACATGAAGGGTCGCCATATATTTTTCACATTTCCATCGATCCGCAATGTAACTAGACCTTGAATCCAGGCTTGAAAAAGTGATTCAACCCTCCTTACATTACTCTATTTTTCACACTAGCCTTGAAAGGAAATTCATCACAGGACTCATTTTTATTTTTATTTTTTTAATGCCAAGGAGAGCAAGAGGAGGACTTCAAGAGATCCAAAAGGGTGCCTTAATAGCTCACATACCCCCAAGGAATTATTCCCTTAGGAAATTTGGTTGACACAGATGTGGGGAAGCTCACATACAATGCCACAGAGAGGCTCACTTAAATAGTAATAGTGTTACATACCTCAAATGATATTCAATCCTCTATCACAAATGTCATTATAAGTTCGGACCTCTAGTTTTCAAGTGTAATTAAAAATTCGACCTTCTTTACATGATTTGAATGCCCATAACTTGCCATAAAATTGGCCAAAATTTTACCAATCTTTCAAACTTCTCTTCAACCTCACTCTAATACCATGTTGATATTTCTAGGGAAAACAACCTAGAATAATTTTCTTCCACATATAACTACTTCCAATGATTAGTTAGCATTAATTTCACATAGAATTTATCAATATCTTTAAGCAATTACACAAAAGAAAAAAAAAAAATAACTAATAAACATGAAAGAGAAGTAGGAAATAATCATGAACCATTAAGACAAGAGACACAAAAATTAGGCTCGAGACCAGGGCAAAACCCAAAAGGGGAAATCCTATAAAATTATTTCCTTGTAAGAGAAAGAATTCAATTCATCAATACATCTAGAAAACCAAAAACATAGTAGTTGACCAAAAACAAGAGTATCCACAAATGCCAAGCCTCCTGTGATTTTTGTCCCCCTCCTTCCTTTCTTCCTTTGCTAGAATAGGGCTCATCATGAGATATATCGATGTGTCAAATGTGGAGAGGTGGTCTCCTTTATATAGTATTCAAAGGGGGTTGAATAGGTGGCTCCTAGGGGCCCAATCGACTTTAACAAAAAGGAGGCCAAATTGAATATTTTAGGAGACAAAATTTAAATTTAAATGTTCCATTTCTTCACATGATGAAAATACTGACCATGGCTACCATATTTCCAACACTTTATTCGAGAATATTATTTTTTTGTTGCTTTCACATTACTTTGAGTAAAAATGTAAACTAAAAGCAACTCCTAGTAAAATATTCTATAGTTATTTTCCTTTGATAGAAAACCAACAATAGCCTAAGTTATAAGGCATTGGATATAGAATTAGAGAGTACATTCTTCAAGGCCACATTAAAAATTAATAAATAAATAAAAAGGAATTACAAATTAATAGTTCAAAGTCCTATAGTAGCAAGAAATACTTGTTGGGAAAATGTTTCTCATACAAAGGCCAAGTATTAGGTCAAGTTAGTTAAGTGTTGAGATTATCCACTTTCACTCAATTAGTGGGTGGACACACAGTAAAGAACTAGAGTTAAGTTGGCATGGTATTTAGAATGCCATCTTCTCGTTAAAGATTTGACCATAGTAAAACTTCATTTATGTATCTCTGTAATACAAAGTTCTAACTCACAAATATTATGATTGATTATTCATTATTAAGAGGCATTCATAATGACTTTTCCTAAGTTCCACATAGCTGACCACAAGTGGGAAGTTCTTACATCACCTAAGGTAGATAATGAATCTTGGTCTCAACTCCCTAGGAGATTCATGTCTCCACAAGGGAGATTGTACTTCAAGTAATTATTTTGAGAGGCTAATATAACTAGTTCTTTCACTTTGTTAGTTGGATTTGGGCCCTCCCCATCCCTAGTTAACCCTCAAAAGGCCCTTTTCAACTCTTTACTAGTTGGAATTAGGGATTTAACATTCATGGGATGACTTTCAGAAGAATGCATTTGCTCTGCTTAATCTTCACTAGTACGAACTGATTAATTTATAACTATAAAACACAACTAAAACTTGTATATAAACTATTATTTTTTGGGGGAGACGACTAACACTATTATATTTGTAGTCATTTATAACTTGACTAAATGTTAGTGACAAGTCTCTTAGTCATTAATGATTGATGATTTGTTAACTTGTTTATCTACTATTTCAATAAGTCATTAATTACTATTAATTTGTAGTACTTTTATTACTTAGTGGATCACTAATCACATAGTCTAAACATTCTACATTTTCAACCATTATTTCCTACCAATTTTTCTTGAAATCCAGCCATAAATTATTGGAATTGCATATTTGAGTTGTTGAATATGTACAATTTGAGTGCTTAAAGGGTTTTCCAAGGTTTGAATCCATTTATTCATTAAAAAATGCAATTTAAGCAATAAAACCCTATGATCTCATTTACAATAATATAGCCGAATTTTGGTGATGGTTGCCAAAAATAATAAAAAACATGACATTTAGAATATGACATCACTACTATCAATTTCTAATATATTTATTGATTAGTAAATCACTAATTCTACCAATTTATAGTATATTTACTAGTTTTATGATTCATTAATTGTTATTAAATTATAATATATTTAGTAGTTAAATGTGTCCTGAACTATCATTATTTTGTAATTTATTGAAAGAAACCGGCTTGCTGGCTTGCTTCAACTTACATACGCCTGCCCTAGACCTCGACCTCATATATAGCTTCACCTCGACTCTAAACGTTCAGTTTTGTGAAAGCCAGACCCATACGAGTTAGTTTGTTAGGTTGCACAGATACAGATCGGATTCTTAGAAGACAGATACTGGCCAAGATCTGCTAGACAGAAAAGGGTCATTTGTAATATCATAATAATCAAATATAAAATTATATAATAGAAATAATTTATTTAATTTCATAAATTGTATATAATATTGATGTTGATGTATAATCAATAAACCAAATATATTAAATTGCATATTTAAAAATATATATATATGATTAATTACTATATATATACATATATATATATATATATATATATATATATATATTATATATATATATAATTAACCAAGAAACTTAAAGAATAAATAAAAATAGTTATACATGTAAAATCAAAAGAGGATTAAATTATATTACATATATATCATACTTAAGATTAAGTACAAAAGAAATATAATTTGAATAAGTCTATGTGTGCGCAAAAGATAAGTACAATATTAAATTTCTTAATACAAGATAAAAGTTGCCTCCATACACTCAACAATATTAAGGATTAAGGATAATAGCCTTTCATAAGAAAAATATATAATAATAAAAAATATCGACATCTATTCAAAATATCAAAAGGCTTGTAAATGGCCTATTATTGCCTTACCAGAATGGTAAGCCCTAAAATGCCTAGTAAGATACTCCGTATTCATTGGGGAAAACAATTACAACCTTATCCTTGATAAATTCCTTTGGAAAAACGATTACAATCTTACCCTTCATAAATTCCGAGTTTGTATCATTAGTAAGAGGCCTAAAACTATAACTTATTTTTTCATTTTGATTCCCAACCTGAAATAATCCATTAGCGTATTTTAGAGTATCTTTTTTCAGTATTAGATTTGTGTTTATTAAAAATTAGTTTGCACTTTCAAACTTTTTTCTAAAGATCATATAAGATTTAAATGCTAAATAAAGTAAATGGAAAAAAAAAAGGAGTGTAATCTAATTAGGTAAAATAACTCTTTTCTAGTTAATTTTATTAATTTCTATAGAATCTATTCGAATTTATTAAGAATTATAAGTTTATTTTGTTTATTTGGTAATGTTTAAGAGCATGTGTGCTTTTCAAGGTAATGAATTTATTTATGCATTCAAAACCAAATCATAATCTACCTCAAAATTGTACCATGCAATTATGGAACAAAATGTGGTTTTGTCTATTAGTTAGATTTTGCTAAAAAAATCTCCACTTTAAATCTATTTTTTTTAAATTAACTCATCTAAAACATTAAAATATCTATTCAATTATTTAATCATTTTGAGTTTAATACCTTATCATAAATCTCCACTTTAAATCCATTTTTTTTAAATTAACTAATCTAAAACCTAAAAATATATATTCAATTATTTACTCATTTTGAGTTGAATTCCTTATCATTAATCCCTCCCAATGTAGGAATCTAGCACTCCTTTCAAGGTCTTATTGTAGGCTTTGTGTCATCTAGATAAATGCCTCATAATTTTTTGCCATAATTTACATATGTAGTTGCAATATTTATGTCATGATTTTTAAATATTCGTGCAATGATTTTTCATTGCTAAGGTTCATATGAAAACCACCTAAAATTAATGATGTAGGAGCATCTAGCTGACAGGTCAAGACAAAAGGAAGGGTTGTTTGGTCTCTGAAGAGGACAGAGGAGTAATTTGCTAAGTGGATAATGTGGTTGTTTTTCTTTTACTTTTATTTGATTATGCTGTCTAATTTAATAAACAAACAGTAAATAGGAAGGTCAAGAATTAGAATTAATTAGGATAAATGTTTTAAGCAACTAGTTTTACTTTCGAAATAATGTCGTAAGACAATAATAGTTCTGTAACTAAACAAATGCAACTAATCAGATGTAACCAACAGCAGTTGAAAAAAACCAAAACAGTTCCTGACAATCATTTTTTTAAGAGGAACAAAACACCATGGAAGGGTTCGACTTTTTGAGAAGAAAATAAAGAAATATATTTTCTGTGCACACAGATATTCCTCTCCAGCATCCTATAGTCGTATAAATTATTTATATGACATTACATTGATTTCCATGTACATTTCTATTCTGTTTGTATTCTATCTTATAGGCATGTGGTCATACAAGTGATTCGAAATACATTGGTCCCAGCAAGCGAACGAAACCAAACTGGTTGCGAAAATAACTCAAGGACGTGGTGCCAAAGCAAATCATACAATTCCCGAAACAACATATATGTGAACGTCAAAGAGCCGGAACAAGTCGAATACCAAACAAGTAACAAGGTGCAAGCATTACCAGGTATGCTCGAAGAACAAACATTCACAGTTTCAATTATAAAATAAGTCCGAGAGGAAAAACAAAATTTATGTTCATTCATATATATTGTTCAAAAACACCCTGTTCGACAATTATATAGTCCATACCAGAATTTATGACAAATTTGGAACAAGATACAGTGTGGGTTTAGAAACCCTCGGCCTATCTACAACCACCAAATAGAACAAAGAAAAACGACTGTGTAAACCTACAGCCGAGACTGCATATAGTAGACAACTCAACCAACTATTGAAACAGGGATTTTAATAGACCCAACCTAAGGCGTTAAACGTAGATAGCAAAAGAACAGAGAACGACACTACCCGTGTCTAGCCGGAGCTACGAATCGCCAGGTATCGAGACCCTTTGAGTTGTCATTCCTGCAACAACAACCATTCAACAAAATATGTGAGAACCAAATAGCAAAGAAAAGCGAGGGTTTACAGAATAACAAAACCGACTTCATAACTTACCTGACAAAGGCGAGTTGTGGCCATAGTAGTTCCATAAGATAACCCTGCTCGCAAGGAGCAAAGACATTAGCTGACTGAGGGAAAAGGAATAAACAATGATAGCATGGAACCAGAAGAGCTTACCTTGTGAATGTTGAAGGAGCCGAAGAAAGTTGCAACCGTATTTCTGCTCAGACCCAAGAAAGGATGACTAGAAACCAGAAGATTGTTACCTGGAATAGTTCCAACTAGAAGAAGAACACAATGACAATGAAAACCATAGGCATTGACATTGTATGCTAAAAAAGGCACAGAGACGTTAACAGCGAACCATAAACACACAACAAACTACCAGAATAAGTGCAGACCAAGTAGAGATTGAACCTACAGTGTTGACAGAGCTCATACCGGACAAAGGAAAGAGATTTTCAGGTTAAAACCCTGAACCAGAGCACGAAACAGCAAAACCTCACACAAAAACCACCATAGTCTACCAAGAATGCCGAGCTCACAAAACTAAAAGAATGTTCATGAAAAATGACTCAGGCTAGGTTTGATCGCCCATACCAAGGCAGGCTCGAGAATCCCAAGAGAGGACACTTGTCCAACAACTGAAGCCGAAAGTACCAATCACAAGTGCGAGTTCTAAGGACCAAATCCACATCATTACAATCAACCGCTGGTGAATCAACCTTACACCAAATCTGCTAATCATCATTAATTTTTGCATTATTCCCGCATTGATAACTGAGTGAGGTGTCATAAGGTGGGTTGGACCCATCAATTAAATCCTTGAGGATGACTCATACTCATGTAAATAACCTATTTAGCATTAGTTACTATTCTCATTTATTTATGCAAGTATTTGCATAAAAAAATAATAGGAAAAATTAAGAAAGTATTTGCATAAAAAATGAATAGGAAATCGGGAGTTACTACCTACCATTATTTTTGGGCATAGTCTAACATCCAAAATGACTTTTTTAGAGCATTTTTCTAGTTAATTTTAATTTTAATCAAAATCCGAATTTTTTTTTTTTTTTTTTTTAACTTGAGTTTAAGTTGTTTAATATGTAGAATTTTGTGACTGGGGTTTTTGAGGGTGTTGAATCCATTTATGCATCCAAAATGTATTTTAAACAACAAAAATTCGCAATCTTGCTTGAGATTGTATAGCATTATTCCGGTGAAAAGACCATTTCGTCAAATAAAGGTGTTAATGTGCAAACTTATTAGTGGTTACTACCCACTAAAAATTTATGCAAGTCCTAATCCATTTTTCATGTTTGAATTAAACAATTTCATTTATTTATATAATGTTTTTAAGGATATAAAAAAAAAAAAATATATATTTATATATATATATAGTATATATATATATATATATATATATATATATATATAATATTTTTGTTTATATATTTAAAACAACATGACAAACAAAAAACACTTCAATCTAAAAATTAAATTCAACATGTTTAGAATCTAAACAGTTTCCCTATCCATTTGGATGTAGATTTTGTTTTTGGTTTGTCCTTGTGTTTCCGAGTGTTAAATCCCTGTCCATTTGGATGCATATTTTGTTTTTGGTTTTTCCTTCTGAGCGTTAAATTGCACTTAATGTTATTATCACTGCAAAACATCAGATTCTTCATTGATAGTAGGTATTAATATGAGTATGTCATTATGGGTTCTTGAGTTTTCTTCTGAAAAAGTCTTATAAAAATCTTGGATTCTTTCATTCATCCTGAAATATATGTACAAAGTATTTTATAGTGTTTCTTGTTGGAAGAATCACCCCACCTCTTTGGAATCCATAATTTCCACCTTGGGGATCCTAATTACTAGTTTGGAAGGTAACAGTAATTTGCAAGGTCTTTTCAGCATGCATTGTTGGGGTACCTTAGCAAGGGTTGTTGTTGAGACCCAATACTAAATTTTCGTTTTCTCCCTAAAGAGGATAGTATTTTAAGATTTTTTTAGTTGTAAACTCACTTAGGCATTCTTATCGGCCCAACTCATATTACCAAGCTCTTATCCACACAAATTTTGTGAGCTAGTGTTCTTATCCACCCGATTATGATTGGTTGATTTCTTTTTTAAATACATTATTCATTGTTGCAATAATAAGATAGAAAAAATTATTTCTACATGGTATCAAATCCTAGACTTAGGTTTAATTCTATGTGTGACAAGGGGGTGTTGGAAGAATCACTGCACCTCTATGGAATCCATAATTTCCACCATGTGGATCCTAGTTATAGGTTTGGAAAGTTTACTAATACTTATGGGTTTTGGTGTAACCACAAACCTGTTCATTTCTTGTGTTGTTTTAATTTATCAATATTTTTCTATATCAAAGGTTTCCACATTTTCTATTCCTTCATATATGGTTTATGGTTGTTTGGTTTTGTACTCTGTTTGATCAACAACAAACAACATTTTATCACAATTTTGCTTTCTATAAGCATATGGGCACTTTTCCAATTGCAGCCTTAAGGTGTTTGTGACTTCAAAAGATCTCAAATATTGCAACAAATATAGATTTTGTAATTATATCATGCTCTAGAAAATAATTTTGATAGTCTCTAGGGTATTGAATAGATGTTTTATCTAGCCTGTAAAAGATAGAAGAATTTAGAGCGTGCTCTTATGGACAATATAAAGATCACTTTTCTTAGAAGGAAAATACTTTTCCTTTTCTTGAATTGTAATGTCTAAACAAAGAGTAATGTTCGCGGTGAAATTATATTTAATGTTATCTTTAGAACATGATTTAGACATCTACAAATTGGGAATTGGATTTTGTAAAAACTTTTATTATAACTCCTTTATAATACTTCCTTCTTTAAAATAAAAATCATTAATAAATGTGAATACACTTCCATTCATATTTTAAAGCATTCTTTAATTATTTTATATTTTGAATTTTTTCATTAAAATTTGATGATATAATTGAAATATTTTATAAATAGATTTCAAAATATTCTTAACCCAATACATTATATTTTTTATTATTATTTTTTTTTAATTATATAAATAAATTCAACCGCTTAAAATATGGTCTAAATCATACAAATTACCACACTTATCTATCCAAATTCAAGAAAAAAATATTGAAAATATAACCAGACCAGCTCCATAAACTATTTCTTATTGTACTTTCAAGGAAGGCCGTCGTTAGTCTTAAATTCCGTTTCTCGGTTCTCAATAACATTGTGTCGGGTCTCAGTTACATCAACATCGTGTGGAAGTGAAGTGAGCGATGAGCTCAGATATTTTGCGTTAACAGGATATTAAAATAATAAATTTATAAATAATTTAGTTAATTTAAAATATCTGATATTATAATATAAAAGTAGAAGGGATCAAATGTCTTGTCATGTAAATTTGAAAAAAGATTTTCAAATCAAAAGAATTGGTTTTTTTACCTTAATAAATTTAGATTTAAGATGAATTTGTGACTAGTGTTAATTAGGGTTATCTCCAATGCTTAGGGGAATCCTGTTCATCTGCGTTGGTTTTTTACATCTATCTATGCCAATTGAAGTTATTTCACATGATTGAGTAGAACTCCTACTATTTTCCCCACCTAAATTCAAATCTTCTAAGTATATATACACACCATGTATCAACTCCATCTTGAACATAGAAATAATTACATAACTCTTTTGAGTTGTGTATCTTTTATGTGTTCAACCTTTAAAGTGACATGTGTCCCATTTAAAATAAAAATAAATAATTTCTAAATAAAAAAACAAAAATGAATGCTACTTTTCAAGGGAGATGTGCACATGTTCAATTTAAAATAAACAAATAAATGGAATATTATTTAAATAATTAACAACTTATATTATAATAAAAAGCAAAATTGAATGTACATATTTAGTTAAAACATCAATATTCTCACTCTCATTATGTTTGTTTGGGTAGTTGTTGATGTTACAACCAAATACAAAGTAAAAATATTTCATTCTTACTCTCTACCATAAATAAAATATTTAGATGTCCTTATGAATTAACAATTTGATATCAAATTTAAAAAGAGATGAAATAAAATTTAAAAAACTCTTATATTTTCACTTTGAAGATGTATAATTCTTATGAAATTATTTCAATACAAAATTGAAAAAAACATATTTGGAAATCCATATTACCTAATTTATTTTAATATCAATTCTAGATTAAAAAATAAAATAAATAAAATAAAATAAAAAAAATGTATTAAATTTTATAATTATTTCAATATATATGTAACTAATTTTTTTAATATCTAACTTATTATATTGAGAGAAAATTATATATGTTGCCTGTGTATTTTAAAATTATGATAAATATTTCAATGTCTAACAATAATAATAATTGAAAAGAAATTAATTAGATAATAAAAATAGTAAAAAATTTTGTAATCCATTCATTTTTTAATATAGAATTAATATGCAACATTTAAAAACTAATAATAATATAATAAAAAAAAATCAATATAAGTGTAAATAAAATATTCTATTATACCTGATTAAATTAATACTAATATATTTGTTTAAAAAATATATTAATAAAAGAAAACATTTTGATGTAGACATTGTAGTGCATAATTAGTTAAATAAAATATTTTAATGTTAGGTATGTATGGTTAACATATTTCAAGTTGCCTTATTATTTTATATTTTGATCATTTTTCAAGTTTTATTTTTCATTATCTAGCCTAGAATTGAGACGACCGTAAGTAAAATATATCATTCAGGCCTATGTTATGATAAAAGCATTCAAGGCTTTTAGAAAATATGTACTACATTCGGAAGCGATATCATGTGTCATCCACATCAGTGAAGGAGATTCTCACCCAACCTGAGAGTGATGGTAGATGAGGGAAATGGATAGCCAAGCTCCAAGAGTATGATATGAAGATTAAACCTAAAAGGCTCATGAAAGGTGAAGGATTGGCTTAGCTTCTCAATGAGTCAAACCATACAGCTCTTGAGATGAGCACCAATGAACTCTTGAGATGAGCACCAATGAAGATATTTGCAATGTCTGAAAGGAAGAGAATCCACAAAAACCTCCTTCTTCGGAGGAAGAGAATCCAAAAGAACCTCTTCATCCTAGAAGAGAAAATCCACAAGAACCTCTAGCACAAGTAGGAAGAAGCCCACAAAAACCTTTCCTACTAGAAGGAAGGAATCCACAAGAACCCTTCCTTAAGGGCCTTTCAAAGTTCCAGAACCCCATTTGGTATCAAGACATAGTATTTTTCTTGCAAAATTTACAATTTCCTCTTGAGATGCATCATTGAGCAATCACATCTAGTTTCCTTGTTATGGGAAGATGGTACTTATACTCCTCTCCTTATTACTATTATGTTATGTTTTTGTGTGTTATTATTAACACTATGGCTCAAAGCTCAAGGGGAACCCTTAGTTTTTGTTTTATGAGTATCCTATTTCATATGGTTTCATTGTCTAAAATTTTCTATGGAATATAGACATTTCCATCTCTTGAAGTTTGTATTTTTATGTAATTTTTGATAATATAAAAATTTAGATTTATTTGAGAAAAGAAAACAAAGAACAAAACTTTTTAATGTAAAAGATTTGATTTCTATCAATAAATATATCCAATAAAGAAAAATAATCTATTTTTTTCATAAAAAAAAAAAATAATTATTATTATTATATATATTTAATTTTATGTATTTAATTTATTAATAAAAAAAATAATGAATAAACCATTTAAATATTGTTGTGAGATAAGGTTGGTACACTCTCTCTATTTATGTTTAATAAAAAAATTGCTTCATTGGTAACATTACAAAGAATATAAGCTTCAAATCCATATTGTTTATTAAATTATAAATTTATATTGCACTTATAAATTATTTATATATTTTTAAGTATAGATAAGATGTTAAGATTTGGAGTATATCTTAAAATTGTTTATATTTAGGTAAAAGTTATTTTTCTTTTAAATCAAGCAAATATGTTAATGGTTTAAAAAATGTTAAAGAATGTAATAGGAGTGAAAAATTGTCTCTTTAAAAATTACTAACAAAATAATTCTACATGACATAGTTTTCTTTCCATAAAAATGATGAGTTAATCTATATTAACAAATAATAATCAATAATAAAAACAATTTGATATCAATTTGAGACAAAATCGTCATGGAAAATTATGAACTTCCCATATTGAGATTAAAAAAAAATTACATATAAGATGTTTTCAAGTTTCAACTCGTGGGGATCTTGCTTTTCAACTGGAATTTTGACGACGGTTATTTGCTTTTCAACTGGAATTTTGACGACGGTTATTTGATTTTCATGCTGGTCACTTTACTTTTTATATAGATTCATGAGAATGAGGTATGCTTAAAAGTAATTATATTTATAAGAAAAATCTTCTAACCACAATAGATCACCAGTTTACCTCTATAATACATATTATATTTCTACGAAATGCATGTCAGTAGAAAAGGCCACGACTCTAAATTTTTTTTATTCTTTTTTATTTATAAAAATATCATTCCTTGTGATCCACTAATTTAGTGACTAGAATGTATTTCCAATAAATCCATTAAAAATGATAACAAGAAATAAGTGCTACAATTAAGTAGATTATTTAATTGAAACAATTAAGTAGATTATTTAATTGAAACGGTGTCAAAATTACTGATTAAAAATTAAATTATCTCTACAATTTTGATGTTTAGAATCGATTTGCGAAAAATCTCACCAATATTGTTCTCATTAAAAATTATTATAACTTCAAAATAACTGTTTCAAATTATTTTTACCGTTACAAAACTTTCCACGGCAGTCAGGTAGATAGGGTAGTTATAAACGAGAATGTATTAATTGAACGAGAAGAGCCCACGTGAATAGTTAAACAAATCGTGTGGCGCAGGGAATCAATGCCTTGAAAACTGAAGCAATGTAGCACAACATTTAATGCTTTCCCTCAACATGTGAACCAATTCACACACCAATCGATAAAGGGAATCCTAGGGCTTCGATAACGAAGTCTCAATGTAATTAACGAAGGAATTCATTTTCCAAGGGAACCACGTCCACCGAATTGAAGGAGAGAACTTACGCTGCCCCAAATGCTCGGGCTGCCCATCTTGCCCGTCGCCTGTCCATTTGAAATTGGCGCGAACGTCATCCAACCCCACTTTCCCGCCATAATTTATCCCGCTGAATTCGCCCATCACGACGGGCCGCCCTAGTGGTCTCGTGGATAGGTAGAAAAATACAAGTGGTGGCTATTATGAATATGATTCACAACCCCGTTTTGTTCACTCAATCCAACATTTTGAAATTATTTTATTAATCCTCCTCCAAACTTAAACCAGTTTGATTCAACTTTCAGCATAACCTTATTTGAAATTCAATTAGGTTTAACTGTTTTAGATTGGAATTCAGTAAACATTTTCCCCCTTTTTGTTAAATTTTTTTGAAAATGTATTTTTAATTTTGGGTATTAATATTATAGTTATTAAATTTGTTTGAATCTAATAAAAAAATATAAATATTTGTCTATTCGACACTAATCTAATGTTTCATTGTGACAAAGATTGTATTAATATGAAAATCCATCATGGTCAATCATAGTCCAACGTGGCATTGTAACAAAGATTGTTAATATGAAAATCAACCATGGTCCACCAAAGTCAATCATGGTCAACCATGGCCCAATGTCACATTGTGACACAAATTCTCTCAATATGAAAATCGATCATGGTCAACCATGGTTCAACAATGCATTGTGACAAATATTGTCTCAATATTAAAATCAACCATGGTAAACCATGTTTGTTTTAGGTTTAATAATATTTATCTTAGGGTTTATATGCCTCCACAATATTAATCCTTTTGGTTTTTGAGTTTTTAGTATTAATCTCTAGTTTTTATCAGTGTCTTGGGTTTATAATATCAATCCCTTGGATTTATTAATCTAAGGGTACACATTCCTAAGGTATAATATTATTAATAGGATTTATAATATTAATCCTATAGTTTAATATAAATCCCTTTGGTTTATAATCCCTTCGGTTTATAATATAAATTTCGTGGGTTTATAACATTAATCATAAGGTTTATATTCCTAGGATATAATATCAAGCCTAGGGTTTACAATATTAATTTTAGGGTTTATATTGCTATTGTTTAATATTCATCCTAGGGTTTAATGTTATTCCCTTGGGTTTATTAATCTATTGAGTTTATAACATTAATGGTAAGGTTCATGATAGGAATATTCAGATTTAATGTTTATTTTAAGGTTTATAATATTTATCTTACGGTCTATATCCCTTGGGCTTATAATATTAATCATATGGTTTATATTCCTAGAGTTTAATGTTAATCCTAGGATCTAATGTTATTCCCTTGGGTTTATAATATTAATCCTAAGGTTTATATATTAATCATACCGTGTATATTTATAGGGTTTAATATTAATGTTATTTCCTTAGGTTTATAATCCCTCTTGTTTTTAATATTAATACAATGAGTTTATTGATCCCTTAGGTTTATGGTATTAATCTTAGGGTTTAATATTAAGCCTATGGTTTATAATATTAATCCCATAAGTTTATAGTCCTTTGGGTTTATAGTATTAATCATTTGGGTTTATTAATCTTAAGATTTATTTTCCTAGGATTTAATATTAATCCTGAGGTTTAATGTTTTTCCCATGGGTTTAAAATCTCTTAAATTTCTTAATCGCATATTTTTATATTGCTAATCCTAAGGTTTATAATATTAATATTAGAGTTTAATGTTTATTTTATAGTTTATATCCCTTCAATTTATAATATTAACTCTATGGGTTTAATATTATTCCCATGGGTTTGTATTCCTATGGTATAATATTATTCAAAAGGGTTCATATTCCTAGGGTATAATACTATTCACAAGGTTTATAATAGTAATTATAGGCTCTAATTTAAATCTCTTGAGTTTCTAATACATTGAGTTTATAATACAAATTCCTTAGGTGTATTAATCCTTTGGTTTAGAATATTATGTTAATTATGTTATAGTTTGAAATATAACTATTAATATAATATTATATAAAAACATATCATTATATTAATATATAGTATAGTATTAATATAATAACCATATTATTATTTATATCATTATTAACAATTAAAAATATTTAATTTTTAATATCCACTTTTACATTATAAACCTAATAATTGATTTGAAAACAATTTCAAAAGAAATCACACCATTTTGAACCAACTAGTGTGGTTCATCATCAGGGCAAAATGAAAAATCAGATCATAAAAGTAAATTAAATAGGGAATCAAGACGACCTAACAGTTATGAGAAAAACTACTAGAAAATGGTTATTTTTTACTTTAATAATAATTATTAATATGATTGTGCTAGTACTATAATTACCCAATTTGTCAAAATCTAGCCAAAAAATATATAAAACTTCAAAGATTCGACACTAATACAATATTATTGGTTGAAATTAGATTTAATAAAATAAATAATCAATTATGAAATATTACTTAAAATATTAATAATTTATCATACGAATAAATTTTCATTCAATAATTAATTATAAAATATTAGTTAAAACTTAAAATATTAGTGGTTTATTATACTGACCCATTTTTCATTCAATAACAGAGAATGTCATTCCCAAGAGTGACTTAAAAATATTGTTGGTTTTCAAGCCTTTGTGGGAGTTATTTGTAGCTTCATGTTCCGGATTTTCCACAGTTTCCCGTTCAGTCTGTCGACGTTTCGAACCCCAACGGGGGTCCATCATCAGGACACTTCTGAAAGATAGAAATGAAATGAGAGAAAGATGAATCTTTCATCTTTCTTTCATTTCATTTCTATCTTTCAGAAGTGTCCTGATGATGGACCCCATTGGGGTTCGAAACATCGACAGACTAAACGAGAAACTGTGGAAAATCCGGAACATGAAGCTATAAAAATATTGTTTTTATAACTCTGAAAGTTTTTAATATATATAGTGTGCAATTTTTTTCGAATTAAAATTTCTGTATTCTAATTATCGTATGGAATTCGAATTCAAACGTAACTATGATTAACACCTTACTCGAAATGTGAAATATGAATTCACCATCCAATTTTAGGGCGATGATAAACGTATGCGCCTGGACTGGTCAGCAGTCCCGACTGTCCAGGGTCGAAGACTGAGAATGGCTGTTACTGTAAAGTTGTTTTTGAGAATGGCTGTTACTGTAAAGTATAGGTACCCTTCTTACGTAAAGCCTGGCACGAACATTCCCATTATCGATGCCTAGATTCCAATCTCCAAGATCTCATTCTCTTCTCTTCTCATCTCATCTCCCGCACGAGATGCTTCTGTTAAAATTGCAGTTATCTGCCATTTTTGCTGTGAAAGATATGCCTAGGTACTCTTCTTACGTAAAGCCTGGCACGAACATTCTCATTATCGATGCCTAAATTCCAATCTCCATTATCTCATTCTCATCTCATCTCCCGCACGAGATGCTTCTGCTAAATTTGCACTTCTCTGCCATTTCCACGTACCCAACAGTATACCTACCAGTCTCGCTCCTTTAGTTAGTAATTTTGACCGTTGCAGTCTTGCTCTTTTACTTAGCAATTTGGACAGTTTCTCTGCCCGTACTCAAATTCCACGAAGACCCTGAGTCTTCAGAAATTTGTCCTTGCCAAATACAGAGGCCATTGTTTATTTTATATTATATCGTTAAGAATAGTGATCCGGCCGAGACACGGCAGTAACGAGTACTGAAAATCTACTAAGCGATCAAAATCCCTTTTACACCAGGGAGCCGCATTTGCACAGAAACAAATGCAACTTAAAACACTTTTAAGTTGATTTAACTGAGTTTTACATTCTCTGGTGTTCAAACTTGCAACTAATAAAATAAATAGGTTTCATTTGAGCTTAACGATTTGTCTGACATAGCAATAAATCTCCTATCATTGGAAACTCCTTGTAATAACGACTGAAGAAATTATAGGGATTCCTGCAGAGGAGAATCCTAAGCGATCAAAGTGAAGCCTGCGCCTCAGGCTGAAAGCTACGTGGATAGTGAAATTATTGGGGCCGTAACTTGAGGAGGTGGGGCGCTGAGGGCAGACATGTGGCGACAAGTCAAGTGTTAGATTATCCCCTTGTTTATTGGTGCTGAAAATAAGTAACTAGATATCCTATTTTTGGATTTTGGCAGCTTAGTTATCCAATGGGCATGGGCATATACAGCCACCCTTACCCTTATTTAATGTCACATATTTGTTATCGTTAATTGGAATCATGCAGGTATACATTAATGATATATATATTTGTTTATTCATGTATACATTAATGTGTGGGTTATTTTTTGTTGGCTTTATGGTTGAAGTTAATAAACTTTTTATCATTAATTTAGAGTAGCATGATTTTCTTCTTTATCACATTATGCCAATAAATCTAACATTTAGGGATGGAGTTATTTAGGGAGGCAGAGGAATTGTTTGGGCCGTTAAAAGTGGTTGGAATCTAGGCAAAAAAAATTCAAAAAATCTTGTAGAGGGA
>APFE031316219.1:68113-108116 GCA_000404065.3 Pinus taeda | reverse complement strand
GAGAAAAAAATTCCATGTCTATGTGTGTAGATATATGTATTAAATGAAAACATTGTTTTTGGGTTGCTACACCATGTAAATGGCTTTACAATATATAATCCAAATTGGATCTATGAAAATTATTAGAGTTCTATGACTGTATCAAATCAGGACAAGCTTCAAACTTGTGAACAATGAGCTATTAGGAAGACCTCTGGACAGTGGCAGTTTGTAGCCAGCAACGAATGACGAGGACCTTGGTCAAAGTGCACTGACCGAGGCCCATGGAGACCATGCATGACGCAAACTAGCAGTTAGGAAGTCCAGATTAGAAAACGAAGGTCGTTTCTGATGCGCAATTAGCGCTAATGGGTAAAACCCCTCGAAATGGAAAGGCCTCGAGCGCTTGGTCATAAAGAAAAGTCAAAAACTGTGGGAAAAGCGCTAAAGTGAAAGGCGGGTCCAGCGCCCCAAAACCGACGGAATATCGAAGGCATGTTGGGCGGTAAGCAGAATTGTCAGGAGACCCAGCAATGCCATACAACGAACGACGTGTGTCCGGCGAATGAAAGAGAAAACTGCCTCTCATCGCGAGCTAACATCCAAGCAAGTCAACCACGCGATAAGAGTGAACACCGTAGGATCTGGGGGCTCCAGATCTAACGGCGGAAGATGCGCCCAATGGGAAACCAGATCTGGAGGGAGAATTAAGCAACGACATATAAAAGTCTGAAGTCTGATTTGATCGCTGAGCTGGCGGATGAATTATTACACAGAGTAATCGAAATACCAAATCATTTGAGGAAGAGCTGCCGCAGTTCGTGGGAGGACAAGTGGCCACTTCCCTGTGAGACGTTACATAGTGGTGATGACGCAGAGGCCGGGAACTCCAAGCAAACAGCAGCAGGCGATCCGAATGGGCGGAAGAGGAAACAAACAGTCATGAGACGTATTAGCTTTAAGCTATGAACACACAGAGAACAAGGGGAAGGAGAGGAAGAAAAAACACTATCAGAAAGAAGAGAACAGTGAAGAAGGATATAGAAGAGATAGATGCAAACGTAGAGAGCCGAGCTGACCTACAGAGCTAAGGCAACATCGAGCAAACAGAAGGCTTGAGAGGTTCAAGCAATCCCTATGAGGATATCTGTCGAGAACAGAGTACCAAATTGGACTCATCCCATCAAGACCAATTGAAGTCGAGACTTAGTAAGAAAGAGTCTGTGCACTCTAGTGGCTTGGGGAATCCAAGAACCACCCTATTGAGCATCCTCTGTTTCATGAGACTCAATTTGAACTCCTTGTTGTAAAAACTCTGTTGTAAGACACAATAAAAGAAGGCCACCACTGAAAGTTGGACCAGAGACGTAGCCCAGGAGGATTGGGTGAACTCCTTATTAATTTGTTATGTCCTTGTATTTGCTTACTGTGTTTCTCTTACTGTTTTCCATTTTCTCGTGTCTATGTATTTTTCAATCTTTTCGATCCGTTGCCTAAGATAACATAGACACACACCAGCACATGAGTCTGTAGTACCTTCATTCATTCATTAATTAACTGAGGTCACTCACGAGTGATTTTCAGATCAAGTGGTATCAGAGCCTTAGGCTATTAAGGTTAGACAAGCTTGTGTTGGATTTAGTTGTTGAATGCTAACTAGATCAAAGCTCAAATTAGGAGAAGGAGAGTTGGTCGAAACTAATCCTGAAATTGGGAGAGTCTATCCTCAGAAGACAATGTTAGAGGAAGGTTCTATGGGGCCAGGCCCTCAATTCTTAGATAGTTTCCTAGCCCTAAGGTCCATGGTAGAGGAAATGTATAAGGACTTTAGAAAACATAAAGATGAAAATTCATCAGGCTCCAAGACAAGATAAAGGAGAAGATGAGTCTCTCCTCCATGACCACTCAAAAGGCAAAGGGAAAGAAGAAAGATTTCTCACACCTCCTAATAGCCCTGAACACAAAAGGAAGGCATCTTTGATTAAACTAGATGTTAAATTTGATTTAGCTATATATGATGGAGATTTGAATGCAAAAAAGCTAGACAATTGGATTAGATAGATTGATGTTTATTGCAGAGTGCAGAGTATCAACTCAGACAAGAGCAAGATTCAATTGAAAAGCCTACAGCTTGGAGGCACTGCCTTATTTTGGTGGGAAGGCAGGACCCAAGCTGACATGAAAAGACATGGTAAGACCTTTTCTGTTTTGAGTGAATTTGTTTCTGCAATCAAAAAGCAGTTCTATCCATTGGCCTACATGCAGCAAGCCATGATGAGCTGGCAAACTCTTCAACAGTTGAAAGGGCAAAGTGTACAAGGATACACCCAAGAATTCAAAAAGAGAGCCTTGATTCTAGGAATCTCGTTAGACTCACTTGAGACTCTGTTGAAGTACATTGGTGGTCTACACAACTACATGAGGCACACTATCCTCATGTTTAATCCCACTAGTATAGATGAGATATATGTTCAAGCTACTCATCTAGAAGCTAGAGGAAAGAATGGAAGTCCAGAAGTTGGGGGATCATCCCAACCCACTACAAGCAAGAATAAGGAGAAAAAAAAACAGAAATGGAAAGCAAGGAAGGCTAACACTGCAGAGAAGAGCAAGTCTTCATGCACTCGTTGTAAGAAGGATGGGCATGATGATGAGCACTGTTGGATTCTGCATCCGGAGCTGAGACCTAAGAAGTTTGAGCGCAAGAAGAAGAAGACTACTACAACTATTCAGAAAGATTTGGGGTCAGACTCAGGAGACGAAACAACTATTGCAGCCACAGGTATAAGAGGTAAGAATTCTGAAGCATCTACTAGTAATTCTGCACAATCTACTATTGATGAAGAAAATGAGAGAAAAAGACATGAACTTTTCCATATTCGAGTTATTTCCAAACATCAAAAGATTGATACTTTGTTTGATAGTGGCTCACATGTAAATTTAATTTCTGAAGTAGTTGTAAAGAAGTTGGGATTAGTGACTACACCTCACAAGAAACCATACCCATTAGGATGGTTAAATGATAAAGCACAAATACAAGTGACTAGACGATGCAAACTCAAGTTTTCTTTCGGGTCAGCATTTGTAGATGAGGTTGAGTTAGACATGATTCCTTTGGATATATGTGGAATTGTTTTAGGAAGTCCTTACTTGTATGACCAAAAAGGTATTTCCTATAGAGCTGAGAACAAGTATCTACTTGTTAAAAATGGAAGCGAATACATTGTAAAAGCTCATAAGCTCAAAATTAATTATACTCTCATAAACTCAGGGCAGATGAAACGAATGATAAATTCATGCAAGCAATTCTTACTAATGGTTGTAAAGGAAAAATAAACCTGATAAAACTAATGTATTTGAGGGTTGTGATGCTAAGCAACAAGTTGATTTAGAAAGGGTTGTTTCAGAGTATGATATCTTGTTTCAAGAACCTAAAGGTCTACCACCCAAAAAGGAAATAGTGCATGATATAATTTTGCGGAAAGATGCTCCATTTCCTAACATTGGAATGTACAGAATGTCCTCTTTAGAGAACGCAAAAATCAAGAAGCAGGTGCAGCATTTTCTAGAGAAGGGGTTCGTTAGACCTAGCACATCACCATGTGGGTCACCAATCGTCTTGGTGAGAAAGAAAGATGGCTCATAGAGAATGTGAATTGATTGCTGAGCACTAAACATGATAACAATAAGAAATCATTATTCCCTTCCTGGCATAGATGATCTGTTAGATCAGTTGAAAGAAGCTGTTTATTTTTCCAAGTTAAACTTGCATAGTAGATATCACCAGGTCAGAGTTGCAGAACAAGATGCATCGAAGACTGCTTTCAAAACAGAGCAGGGATTGTATGAGTGGCTGGTTATGCCTTTTGGCTTAACTAATGCTCGTGCTATTGTCATGAGCTTAGTGAATGATGTACTCAGATCTTTTCTTGATGATTTTGTCATTGTGTATCTGAATGACATTCTGATATTTAGCAAAACATGGGAAGAACATTTAAAGCATGTTAAGTAGACACTAGATGTTTTGAAAAGAGAAAAAATTTACGCTCAACTCTCAAAATGTGAATTTGGAAAAACATCTCTAAATTATTTGGGTCATATAGTAGGGAGTGCTGAATTGAAGATAGATCCCTCTAAGGTGGCAGTCATTGTAAACTGACCTAAACCCAAATCTGTTACAAAAGTTAGAAGCTTCTTAGGAGCAGCACAATATTGGAGAAAGTTCATTTCTAACTTTTCCTTAATTGCAGCTCCCTTACATGCTTTAACAGGATTGAACAAGGTGTTTTGGTGGGGAGGCAAACAACAGAAAGCCTTCGACACCTTGAAAGAAAATATTAGTACAGCACCAGTACTAGCACTGCCTGATCTTCAAAGACCATTTGAGATCCAAATGGATGCTAGTGACTATGCCATGGGAGCAGTGTTGACACAACACGGTAAACCCATATGTTATCATTCTGAGACATTTAATTATGCAGTATTTAACTATCCTACATATGATAAAGAATTGTATGCATTAATACAGAGTGTGAAAAAGTGGAAAAATTTCTTAATGGGCAAAGAGACAGTAATACATACTGATCATCAACCTCTTCAATATCTACACTCCCAAACTAAGTTGCAGCAATTAAGACACTATAGATGGATGGGTTTCCTATAACAGTTTCATTTAATCATCAGATATAAAAAGGGAATACACAATAAAGTTGCAGATATGTTATCTAGACCCATTATAAATGCTTCTACTATACTTAAGCATAATTCTATGTTACATGAGAGCTACATTGAACAATATGCTCAAGATATAGACTTTAAATATGTATATGCAACTTTAAGTCAAGGCAAACAAATAGAAGAATTGGATTATCATGTAAAGGACCGACTCCTATATCATTGTGGGCAGCTATGCATTCCACAAACTGAAAGAGTAAACATAATTTGAGAAGCACACACTTCTCTAATATCAGGTCACTTTGGGTTAAGTAAAATAGTTGCACAGTTGCAAAGATTTTGTTATTGGCCGAAAATGAATGAGACAATTTCTAGATATGTAAGAGGGTGTACTATGTGTTCTAAAAGCAAGCCCAACAACAGAAAATTAGGCTTGTACACTCCATTACCAATTCCTTCTCATCCTTGGGAAAGTGTTTCCATGGATTTTGTTGGAGGACTGCCTAAATCTAGGAAAGTTCATGATTATTTGTATGTTGTTGTAGATAGGTTCAAAAAAATGTGTATTTTGATACCTTGTAATAAACAGATTACAGTTGAACAAACTGCAAAACTGTTCTTTCAACATGTATGGGTTAATTTTGGATTACCCACTTCCATTGTATCTAATTGAGACACCTGATTTGTGGGGAAGTTTTGATCAAGTCTGTGGGAACTGATGGACACCAAACTGAAGAAAAGCACAACTTTCCATCCCCAAACCGATGGCTAGATAGAAGTAGTCAACAGGACAGTGATCCAGTTGCTTAGGGGATATTGTAGTAAGCATCCTAAGATTTGGGATGAACATTTGTGTTATGTGCAACATTCTTACAACCAAGCAAAACATTATTCTACACCGAGATCTCCTTTTGAGACCTGTTTTGGTTTCACACCAAGGTCTCCTTTGGATTTTGTCTTTGGTAAGGACACAACAGTTGAAGGAAACAATGATGTCGACAAGGCAACTCGGTTCACTAAACAAATCCAAGAGATCCACTAGGAAGTACAGGAACAGCTAGAAAAGAGCCAAGCCAAATACAAGGCAAAGCATGAAAAGCATTAGATGGAGCATAGTTTCCAAGTTGGTGATCAAGTTTGGCTGTATATCAGCAAGGACATGATGCAAGGTGAAGGTAAGAAGCTAAAATCTATCAAGTATGGACCCTTCAAGATACTTGACAAAATTGGTGAGAATTATTTTCCCCTTGATCTACCAGCTTACATGCACATCTACTCAGTCATGAATGCAGATTGCTTGAGATTGTTTGAACCCTCACTAATTGAGGATTCCGAAGAGCAGATTCATTTGCCTTCTATTGATGACCTATTATCTAAATATCTTAATGAATTGCAGGAAGAGATAGTTCTAGATAGGAAGGTGAGAACGACATGTAGGGGAGATGTTGAGTACCTCTGAGTTGGGCTCAAGGGTTCAAAGCCGAGCAGTGCAAAGTTGATAGAGATTGGACAAGTGAGACAATTGTAACCTCACTTAGTTGATGCATGAAAACCATGTTTTTGTGGTCTAAAAGCTTTTTCAGTGTGAAGGGCATGATCTGAATTAGATCCATGAAAATTATCAGAGTCCTATGACTGTATCAAATCATGACAAACTTCAAAAACTTGTGAACAATGAGCCATCAGGAAAGACCTCTGGACAGTGGTGGTTTGTAGACAACACGGAACGACGAGGACCTTGGTCAAAATGCACTGACCGAGCCCATGGAGATCACGCAGTGGTGTAAACTAGCAATTTGGAAGTCTGGATTACAAAACAGAGTCCATTTCTGATGCTCGATTAGCTAATCATGCATCGCTGGGAAAAACCCCTTGAAATGGAGAAGCCCATAGCACTCGGTCACAAGGGAAGCCAAAGAACCATGGAAAAAGTGCTAAAGCGATAGGTGGGTTCCGCACTCCAAAACTGGCGGAATATCAGAGGCGTTTCGGGCAGTAAGAAGGTTTGTTAGAGGACCTAACGATTTCATACGTTGATTGATGCGTGTCTGGAGGATGAGAGAGAAAACCACTCTCATTGCGAGCTAATGTTCAAGCAAGTCAACCGCGCGATAAGAGTGGACACCATAGGATCTGGAAGCTCCAGTTCTAACGGTGGAGATTGCACTAGATGGGAGACTGGATTTGATGGAAAAGATAAGCTTCGACACATAAAGGTTGAAGTCCGATTGGACCGCTGAGTTGGCAGATGAATCATTTCACAGACTAACTGAAGTAACGGACCATTTGAGGAAGAGCTAGTGTAGTTCGTAGGGAGACAAGTGGCCACCTCTTTGTGAAACATTATGTAGTGGCGATGACACAGAGGCAGGGAATTCCAAGTGGATAACAGCAGGTGATCAGAAGAGATGGAAGAGGAAACAAACAGTCATGAGATAGACTGGCTTTAAGCCATGAACAGACAAAGAGCAGAATGGAGAAGAAGGAGACAGTGAGGCGAATGAGACAGAATAAAGAGCGAAGCAAGAAGTAGAGAACAGTGAGTCGAGCTAATCTGCAGAGATAAGGTAGCATCGAGAAGACAGAGCCAGGTTTGAGAGGTTCAAGAAATCCTTGTGAGGATATTTGTCGGGAATGAGTACAAAATTGGACTCATCCCATTAAGAACAGTTGCGTTCGAGACTTGGTAAGGAAGAGTCTATGCACTTTAGTGGCTTGGGGAATCCAAGAACCACCCTACTAAGCATCATCTATTTTAGGAGACTCAAATTGAGCTCCTCATTGTAAAAACTCTGCTTAAAGACACAATAAGGAATGCCACCACTGAAAGCTAGACCGAAGACATAGCCCAAGAGGATTGGGTGAACTCCTTATTAAATTTTGTAGTGTTCAGTTTTTCTTGCTATGTTTCTCTTATTGTTTTCCATTTTCCAGTGTCTGTGTATTTTGCAGTCTTGTCGATCTGTTTCCTAAGACAAGATAGACACACACCAGCACATGAGTCTGTAATACTTTCATTCATTAATTAATAAACTGAGATCACTCATGAGTTATTTTCAGATCACCTCAATGATAAAAAAGGCTTCGAATGATCAATTCACAACCTTTTTTTAGTTTTAGCTTGGATAAAGTGAGCAAAGAGAGAGAGAGCACCAAGAGAAGAAAGAAAGCAAGCAAGAAAAGGACAAGCAAGGAAAGCAAGGATAGGGTTGGATCAACAACTTTAGTGGGAATATTCTAAAGGTAAGATGTTGAATGTGTGATTTCATAGTTCAGGTGTGAATGCATGGTTCATGTATTTGGGTATTTCATTCATTTGTTGTCACTTGCAAGGTTTTTGTCAGGTTTGGTAGTGGTTTCGACCTTGCCTTTCTATTTCTTGGATAACCATGATGTGATGTGATTCATTTCCTAGTTGAGCTTTGAATTGTCAAAATATTTTGGAACCAGGTGAGGTGGTCTCAGGAAAATTCTCAAGGGTTGGGGGTGGATATGGTTTTATCCGAGAATCCCTTGATAGGTGGACAAGGACATGCTAATTCCTCAAGGTATGGTGAAGGAATTTAGAGGCATCGAAGCTTATTTCATTTTTGTGATCTCTTGACCTATTTTGCCGAGATTGTGGTAGTTTGAGGGTGGAGGTGGTTTAACCTATAAATAACCTTGGTTATTTATGTCTTGGTTTATCCCATGAGATCCCACATTCATTCTTGGAATATGCCACGGGGGTGATTGGCTAAAATAAATATTTTGTTCAACTTAATCTATGGTTGGGTGGTACGTCAAAGTTCTTGACTTGGTTGGCTTATGCACAAGTTAATATGAGCTAGTTATCTATTGTACTCTATGAGAATTTATACTTGTTATTATGTTTCTTTGACTGTTATTCTGTCATGGTTAGTATTCTTATTGTATGCTGATTATAAGCATGGTTCTATAATAGGTTCTAGTTATGCCTATTGTTATATTTGGTACGTTGATGAATGATTGACGAATGTATGGTCTAACAAGTGTGGTTGCAAGTACTTGAGATGGCATTAGACCTTCTTAGTGATTCACAACTAAGGAAAATAGATTTACGCTCATATGTGCATTAATGACCTATAGCTTACATGTTTACTATGTGTTTGATGAAATGTTGAGTATGTTATAGTTAGTCTAGGACAATTTTCTAACTCAAGTTTTAATGTTTAACTATGTTGTTATGTCATTTTTCATTCTAATAACTCTGAGGTAGTGGTCTGGAGGTTGGCCTAGAATTGTGGCTCAGATCTTGGGACCAAACCCTCTGAAATGGGAAATTTAGGTCACTGCCACATGGAACAAGACTTTTGAGTGCCGTGTGAGGTTCACAACCACATGCAACCAATGTCAAGGGTGTGGTTGGGATTCTAGGTTAGTGAAGAAAAGTTTTAGCTCAAATATTGACCACTTGGGGTGTTTCTTCAACTCCTGGGTGATTTGTATACCCTCTAGAATGTTAGTTTGCGGTCAATAAGTCTCATTTATAGATCCCACTTCCTTAATTAGAACTAGGAGGTTATGTCATGTCATAGTGACAATCTACTTCACATTTACTTAGACGGGTAGTAAAAGTGGGTAAATGTGGGGAGGGGGTGTTACGGAATGGTATGAGAGCTTCGAGGTCCAAACACTTGGATTGGATGGGTGGGATGTGATTTTTATGCATGCATGTTAGTCATATGCATGCATTGTAGTAGATATGATTGCCATGTGTGTAGTTGGCATTTTAGTGAAAGAGGTTGATAGGTTGATATGTTGGTGTTATATATCTAACATGGTATGTATGCATGAAGAGGAAGATTAAAGATGATGAGAAAGATAGTGGATTACAATTCATGTGACTCCCCTTATAGGTCAGATAAGAAACAAAGAGATGAGTACTCTCCTAACATAGAAGATACCTTTAGAAGTCTGAAGGAAGAGATTAGAAGTTGTAAGGTGGATAATAACATGATTATTTAGCATTAAGAAAGACTTTACAAGGCATAGGGAAGGAAAGTAGAGGTCAATGCAGTGATTCTTTAAAGTATATCATATTTGCAGTTGTAGGGACAACCATGGATCAGTTATGGATAGGCGGAGGGGACTAATTGGGCATATGGTAAGAGCCACACAAAAATCATATTTGTGGGCATCCCACTGATAGATCAGTTGTGCCAACAACTTACAGTGACACTTAAGCGATGTAGCCTCCTCATACTACTTAAGGAAGACTACATTCCTCGAGAGGATTTGGGTCGTTGTGGTAATAGGGCGAGGGTATAAATCTCGCTCCCTCTCTCATTCCTCCCATGTTAGGAACAGATTGTATTGGTATGCCATTTTCTCCTATTGTTTTTTATCCTCCCTCTGTTGACCTCTCTATTGCATGATTGACATATAAAATAAATTGAACTCATACATAAAACATATTTTTTTTATTAAATGGAAAATGTGTTTATAATTATCGATATATAACTTTTAAATAATAAAAAACATCCTCGATGTGGCAAAATAATAGTGATTCATCAGAAATCGTGCACCACAAACCCAATAAAGCATTGACAATATTGCATACAACTACTTAACACACTGCTTAAACATTGGTTATTTTATTTATCGATGCGGTGCATCGACATACAATTAGAAACGATGCATATTCATAACCTTTTCACACCAAAAAAAAACGTTTAGGTTAACAAACAAACCAAGCTATAATTTTTAAATATTTATGCATGCGATGCATTTGGTAAAAGCAAACGCACTAGGAAGTAACATTTACCAGATGCACTAAAGTAAAATTATAACTTTCCCAATGCATATCAGTTTACCAATGCACATAAAAAATTGCGATGCATTTATGGGAAGCATTGGTTTGTGGTGCACCCTGCTAATTTATAGGGTGGATCACCCTCGGTGCAAGACAAACTATTCGAATGTACCATGTGCAAAAACAATGGATTTTTTTTACCTAATTTTCAATTCTACTCTCCTAGAAAGTTAAATTTAATAGAAACGTGGACATTAGCTAGATATTTTCTTGTCAGGGAGGAATGGTTACCACGTAAATGAAAAAAACAAATTTGAGCACCATTTGAGAAGATTCAAAAGTAATGCACTGAGAAATGGATGGAAGGATGCCAAGAAAGGGAAGAAATGATAGTAGGGTGTGTTAGGATGGGGTCCCCTGCGTCACTTTTGAGGAAAAAGCCCAATTTTTGATGTAAAAAGATGTAAAGTCTTTGCAAACTGTGGTCACAGAGCACGTATCTATTTAAGAGTCAAAAAATGGTTTTACCCCCCTTTATGTAAGCTTGAGTCCGCTTTTTGAAGATCTACCCATGGTCTGTGGACCATGGGATTGTATAAATAGGTGTGCCTTAGAGAGTCTACTCTAAGCTGGTCTATGGGTACGAAGGAAGAAGTATAACATAGAGAAGTAGTCTTAGAGGGAAAAGGACTCTATAGTTGAGTGCACAGAGGCCTATAGTAGTGTACACAACTAACTACGCGGACCCCTGCTGTGGTGCAGGTAAATTCTCAGTGCATACACAAACAATTCCTCTAGTTCAAGAGAGTAGGTCTAGCCACAAACAAACAATCTATGGAAAATCTCCTTAAGCTAAAATCAACTAAGAGGGCCTACCTCTTAGAATGCTATTTTGCTTGGTGATGATCCTACTTCCTAACTCCGACTATTTTCCTTTTCCTTCCTTCAAATACCTGAATCAAGAAAACAACAACACCAACAAATGTGATTGCATGCAATATTGTATTCAACCTACTTAATAGGTCAAGGAACATTAAGACATAAAGATGTAAAGTGGCACTTCATGTAGGAAATCAATCGATAGTTGCATTAATATAAATTAGAAAGAGATTACAACTGGTGCATTGACATTGCTCGTCTCCTCCGACGTATCCAGGTTCCCACACTTCTGCTAGAACACAATGTATAACCCCAAAAATGGAATTTTTAAGGCCTCTTTCCCTCCAGCATCAAACCAAACCAAAATCACACTATTCTCCGTCAAACACACACGTGAAAGCTACAAGCTATAAATGACTTTTTGTTTATTCAAACTTGCTCCAAAACAATAACTAGCTTTTGCTTGGGAAAAAGAGATGTTTATATAGCTTGGATGGATATGAGACGGTTCCTCTCATCATGGGAGAAAGCATTATCTCTTGAGGTTGCTCCATCCTAATAGGGGAAAGTAGCCCAAACTGACTTCCTCAGCTTCATCCGGTCCAACCATCTACCAGATTTCTTTTACGAAACTTCTAGACATGGAAGCTTCGGCTCCATACTTAAAAAACTTGCCAAGAGAGGATTGGTGTAGCTGGAAAAGGTTTTAGTCGATCCGTACAATGCTAGTGCTAGTTTTAATCTTTTCAAATTCGTGCAAGGAGGAAACTAGTCAGTAGCGCTGGTCTTGTAAACTGGGATAAAAAGAAGATTGTTAGGAAATCATGTAAAGGGGAATTATTCTGCTCATGAAGAGGGAAATACTGTGAGTTTTTTCATGATGGGAAAGCATGTCGGGTAAATTGTAGAGGTCCTCCAGGATCGTAGACAAGGATTATAGGGATAGTGACAAAATTTTGTGTAACAGATGCCCCCTAAAGCTTGAAGGTTGAACTAGACTGAGGGGTGAAATGCTTTACAAGTAGATACAGGGAACTAGATTCCATCATCAGAAAACCTGTAAGAAAGAATACATGTACATATTTGAAATCTGATATTCATGCCTAATACACATGAGAGGAATATAATAATACATGAATTCATAATATAGGAACAACTATCCATCAAGAAAAAGATCATGTACATGGATACTCAGCATGGATGCAACCATCCAACTTGAAGGATCATATGAAATAGACATAATAAATGGGGAATCAAAGAGACAAGCATAAGTAAAGATAAAAGAGACACAATAATGGGGAATCAATGAACAAACATAGATATCTTCTTTATTATACATCTCGAAGCATTCATAAATTTATGGATTAGAACATAACTGTAGTTCCCTTGAGCGGATCTACAAAATACCATGGGAAGAAAACCATCATGCCTAAAACCATGTATGAAACCCATGCACAAAACAATAGGTGGGTCTGCCCACCTAATATGGGGGGATAGTCATGGAAAGAATATAACACATACCCAACATTCTCCCAATTGTTATTTTCTTTTCTACACAAGGGGTCACAGGAGAGCCTAGTCATTAGTCCATCCATGCAATGCCCATTGTTTCTCTACACCAAGAAAACTTCTCAGTGCTCACAAAATTTGTCAATGCATTTGCAACATGGAGAGCTTAGTCGTTGGTTCAGCCCTGCAACACCCATTGTTTCTCTACACCAACAAAACTTCTCACTACTCACAAACTTCGGTAGTGCATCTGCAACATTCTTCAAAGCGTCAACCTTTACTAGCAACACCCTTTTGTCCTCAACCATATCTCTCACAAAGTGATACTAAACATCAATGTGCTTTGTCTTTGAATGATAATTAGGGTTATTTGCCAAGAAAATTACGCTTTGGATATCACAATCTATCCTTATAAGTTGTTTTCATAACCCCATGCTTGAACACAAACTTTACAAACAAACTTCTTCCTTGCTTGCATGAGTGGTTTCCATGTATTATGCCTCTCTAGCTGAAAGTGTCACTACAGACTGCCTCTTGCTCATCCAATTGACTACACCTCCAAATAATTTAAACACATAGGCACTTGTATATCTTCTCTGATCCAGATCTCCATCTAGTCTGCATCAAAAAAGCTACAAATTTCCAAAACTATGTCCAATCCTAGTCTTCTTTGGTAGCACAAACCATAATCACTAGTGCGACGCAAATACCTAAAAACCCGCTTCACTGTCATCCAATGCTCCTTCCCTGGTTTTGACATAAAGTTGGTCAATACTCCCACTCCATGTGCAATGTTTATTCTAGTACAAACCATTGCATACATGAGGCTATTGATTACACTTGCATATGGAACACGAGACATGTCATCTTCCTCTTCTTATGTCTTGGGACACTTTTCAACATATAACTTTACACCTATATGAATATGAACCTTGATCGGCTTACTATCCTGCTTATTAAACCTCTAGAGTATTGTATCGACATAATTCCTTAGTTTAACCAGAGATCCTCTTTGCTTGATATTGTTTAATTTCCATGCCCAAAATATAGCTCTCAGTACCAAGATCCTTCATGTTGAATTTGGAGGACAACCGGGTCTTCAAAATCCTACATAATTTCTTTATCATTTCCAATCAGCAACATATCATCCACATCCAAGAGTAGATAAATAGCACTATCACAAATTAATTTAAAATACACACAATTATACACTTTTCTTCTGGTGAAGCCAAGTCCCTGCATAAATGTATCAAGCTTTTGATACCACATCCTATGTGATTGTTTTAACCCATACACAGACTTTTTTAACTTGCATACCAATTCTTTCTTTCCCTTCACTGCAAAGCCTTCAGGTTACTTCATGTAGATCTCTTCTTCCATATCCCCATGAAGAAATTTTGTCTTCACATCCATCTGTGTTACCTCAAAATCAAAAGCAACAGAAATAGATAGAAGTAATCTAATAGTAGCTACCTTGGAAACATGAGAAACAATATCACCAAAATCAATTCCCAACACCTGGGAACAAAATTTTACTAACGAATGGAATTTGTATTTCTCCACCTTTCCTTCTACATTCATCTTCTTCCTAAACACCCATTTGTTACCAATGGGTTTCCTTCCAACTCACAACTCCATCAGATCCCAAGCCTCATTTTTGTCCAAAGATGTCATTTCATCAACCATGGCATATTTCCGGTGTTTGCCATCCTCTGAATCTACTACCTCCCTGATAGTTCTGAGATAATCACCAGTAATAGATAAAGAAAATTTTGAACAAAAAGAAGGTAGACTATACCTTTCTAGCTGCCTTCTTTCTCGAACTAATCTTCTTATAGCTAGAGTTTGTGGCTCTTCATCGTTTGATTCTTGTTCTATTGTACAGTTCGATTCTTCCTCCTTTAGCTCAAACTCTATCTTCTTAGGTTCCTTTGGTAGGAATTCATGTTTAATAACATCTTTCACCTCTCTAAACACCAAATCTTTGTTGTACACAACCTTCCTTATTTCTCGGTTCCAAAACTTATAACCTTTTAAACCATCCTTATACCAAAAAAGATGCACCTTTCATATTTACTATCCAACTTGGTTATTTTCTCCTTTGGAACATGTACATATGCATCACAACCAAATACCCTCATATGTGAAAGAGAGGGTTTCTTACCAGTCCACACCTCATGTGGAGACTTATCATCTAGCGTTGATGAAGGTGATCTATTAACTAGGTAACATGCAGTTTCCACCGCCTCTACCGAGAATTTGTGTCCTAACCTGGTACCACTGAGCAACTCCATTTTGCTGAGGTGTGTATGGAGTAGTCTTCTATTGTTCTATACCACACTTCTTACCGAACTCTTAAATTTTTTTCTTGCAAAACTATCCAACGTTATCTATCCTCAACACCTTTACCTTCTTCTCTGTCTCATTTTCCACCAAAGCCTTAAATTATTTAAACCTATCAAAGACTTAAGATTTCTTCCTGGGGAAATATATCCATGTATTCCTTGAGAAGTCATCTATAAATGATACAAAGTACATAGAATTACCCAATGATGGAACTGACATAGGTCCAAACACATCATTGTGCACAAGCTCTAATATACCTTTCCCCTCTTAGCACTAGAGGGGAAACTCACCCAGTTCTACTTCCCATATACACAATGTTCATAGAAATCAAAATTTGTAAAGAAACTAGGCATAACTTCTACCATATCATTACCATGAAGTATATGAAGGCCCTTCTCTCCAATATGTCCAAGCCTTTGATGCCATAACATGGTCTTTCCTCCAGAGACGACTATATTTTCCATTGCACTTTCAAGAACCATAGAATTGTTGCACCCATCAATTACATGCCTACCTAGAATATTGTACATAGTTCCAATCCAAACTATGCACATGAATACCAATTCTCCCTTAACCATCTTGCAGGTATCTTTATCGAACATTGTTTTTACACCAGCATCATCCATATTTCTTATAAAAATCATATTTTTTGCCAATGCAGGAACATGCAGAACACCTGAAAGTGTTCTAATCATTGCTCGTTGCAACTTCAACTTGAATTTTCCCTGTCCAACAATTCTATCCTTCCTATCATCCCATAATAAGACTTCACCACTATCATATTTCTCATACTTTTATAACTACTCCCTATGGGGAGTGAAGTGAAAGGATGCAATTGATTCAATAAACCATGCCTCATGATCTAGATGTGTACTTGAAGAAGAAGCCAAGTATAGATCCCCACCTTCATCTGAGGTGGTTTTTTCCTCTGTAGAAAGAGCATCATCAAATCCCTTTCCTTTCTTAGGAGATTTAAATCTATAGTCCTTTTTGAAGTGTTCTTCCTTTCCTCATTTGCAACATACTTCTATAGGATTTGCTGGAGATTTAGATCTCCCAATAGAATTATATCTCCCACTCAAAGACTTATTTTTGTTTCTATTCTGGGATGGTCCTCATACAGAAAATGCATCTCCATTCTGTCTCTCTTTTCTATCTCAACTCCTCCGACAACAAGAATGAGACTATTTCATCAAACTTCAAGGTAGTTATATTTCTACCTATTGCAACAACCAAGCTATCCCACGAATCTAGTAGATAACACAACAAAATGATGCACTTACCTTCATCTAAAATTTTTATATCAACAGATAACAACTAGCTTACCACAATATTAAAGGCGTTTAGATTCTCTATCACCAAGTCTCCATCCTTAATCCTCAGGCTATATATCTTTTTCCGCCATAAAAAATTTGTTCACCAAAGACTTAGATTGGTACAATTCCCTAACTTGACCCACAAATACTTCACCGTAGCTTCCCTTGATACATTTTACAATGTTGCAACCGATATACACAACCATATTGTGCTCTTTTCTTTCCAATACAACTTCATCCAATCTTCTACTAACATTATCATTGGTTTAGTACCTAGATCTACCATGATCCATTGATCTTTATCCACCAACAGATCCTCCATCTTGAGCTTCCACAACTCAAAACTATGACCATTAAATTTCTCGATCTTTATCTTTCCACTGCTTTCCATCTTCTTTGACTGCAAGAATCGATCGCACAAATATCCTACTAAACAAAGTCTACCGTAGGCCCGAGAAAACCCCTCAGTAGCAAAGGCGTCACCTCGAAGCCGAAACAACTATGATACCAAATGTAGGTTTTAACCCTGTACATAAATTACCTGCAAATGAATTCTTAAAAAATAGAAAAAATAAAATGGTGATAAACACAAAAAAATACACAGATATTTTCCCTTGCATCCCAAAACCAGGACTACCAGATTGATTTTTCATTATATTCCTTTCAATGTTACAATACTGTAACACCCTCCTCCCACACCTACCCAAGAAACCAACTAGCCTTGGTAAACATGCGATGAGAGGCTACTATGATTGGATTCGACATCCTATGTGACCCTAAGGAAGTGGAATTAGCAGAAACATAACACACAAACATTCAACATCAACTTTAGGACCCTCATGAACCAATCCAACACTTCAAATAAATTTCCCTTGGGTCCTACCGATGTTTTGACCAACTTAAGACTTAGTCACTCTCATGCTATAGGCATGACAACATCGATAAACCCAGAGTCGCTCTCTCAGGCTTACCTTCCAGCGTTGAGAGACTCATTTTCTATTTCTATGCCAACATCCCCAGGATTTGAGCCACTTTTTTAGGCCCAGAGTCGGGGTCACTACCTAGAATGGAATGATAACTTAGGAGCAGTAAAATAACAAGGAACCAATGATGCAATAGAAACAAGTTAAATAAGACCTTAATAAAACCCTTATTAGCCATGACAAGAATTTCATCAAACATGTCACAAGCATGTAATCTACATCTGTAACCAACATAATTAAACATAGGGATCTCGTACATATCTGAGAATTACTAAGAACCATTGTTCCCTCATGTCATTTACTATCTATTAGGCAATAGATACGTTATCCATTCATTTACATGTAAAACCATGTTGAGATCCATTCATAGTTGTTGTCATAAAACACACATATAACCAACACAATAAAAATATAAATACTCATGGAAGTACAACCATATAGACCACATATAATCCATCAAAATTCTTATAGAAATACAAGGATAAATAACCTTTCATTAATGATTCAAAAGCCAAATCTGGGATGGGACTTCCATGTTCCAATCGACCTTAGAATGGTTCAGCCAAATCTCCCTTCAACCATTCACCCCCATGCCATATTCCAAGCATGAATGTGGGAATCAAACAAAAAGAATCAACTAGGGCATACTGAGGTTAAACCACTTCACCCTCATCAATAGAAGCCAAGCCTAACCGTGATCCATCCCATATCACTAGGCCAACACAATGAATACATCATAATAGGCTTTATTGTGATCTCCACCTAATGACTAGGCCAAACAAGCATGGATGCCACTTGTTTTCTCCACCTACACCGTGAGGAATTTTCCTGTATCCTAGTCTCTCAGGCTTTATCGCAATCCAAATTCTTAAAACTAGGCCCTAAACCGAGACCCCAGTCTCTCAAAATTTACCACAACCCACACCAAGTCATTAGGACTAAAACCGAGACCCACTCTCTAGATTTTACTTCATATCCTAACTTGGGGTTACTAGGCCTAATGGAGAGAAAACCACCACTAGGCTTTACCGTATGTCCTGCCATTCAATGGAAAGGATTCCTAGGCCATTCAAGGCAACAAAAAATCCATCTTTACCACAACCCACAGTCTGGTTCATGAGTTACTAGGCCATGTGTTCTATCATTTTGGAGATCCACCCCACTCAGCTTCAAATCCATCTGGTAATCCAACTCAACCAAAACATGAGAACCCCATCACACCATGGCTATCTGGAAATGGCAATGGTAGGATGAAAACATTGTTACACCTAGAAAAACCCATTCCATAACAATAAGATAACCACATGCAATATAATTCATGCCAAATATAGAAATTAAATCACACATGCAAAGCGATACCTATAGAGAACCATGTTGTAGCTTCTTGATCACACTCTTTCTTGCTTGCTCCTTCCTTCTTCTTGCCTTCTTTTCCTTTCTTGATCCCATACATAACCATAGTAAAAGCTTGAGCCAAGATCTTACACTGACTAAGAGCTTTCCCACTGATCCTCAAACGACTTTTTATCAATTATGCCTCTATTTTCTTCATTTTCTATTATTTTCCTTCAATCTCCTCCTCACATGCAATGTGTGACCTTTAACCTTCCTTCTCTCCTAATTTCTATTATTTTCATAAATAAATGTGCCAAAAATGTCATTTTTCCTTTCCAAATCCTTTGCCATTTCCTTTGCGAATTTCCTTAGTCATTAAATCGGTGAACACCCACACTAGGATGTTTTGCCCAACATTCAGCTTGGAATACTTGTCCCATCAATCATGGTGTTATATGGAATTTGCATCTACAGATAAACACATTTTCCCTAGGTGGGTAGCTATAGCTAGAACAACAACAAGAAAGTAGTTTAACCTTTTCTTATAGTAGATAAATGAGATGAAGGAACTTACTTGTAGTCTTTCACTTCCTTGATCTCTTTTGAATTGCTCTCGTCGCTCCCACTTGAACTAAATCCGCTCAAAAGGTACCTGTATCAAGAGAAAAAGAAACAAGAAATGATCAAAGTGTACATGATCTATCTACTATAAAACAATGGAATCGAATACATTGAAACACATAATCATCACAGATATGAACAATAATATAAGAAAAGGAATAAACTCTTTATTAATGTAGAAGGAAGAGCATCACCCAATACAGTTCGATCCTTTGCAACTTCTCCAACTTCATTCCAACCCTCGCCACATTAAAAGCACACCATTCCAGCACCATAACATTGCTTCAAATGAACTCAATTCTCAAACCAATATAATTTCCTTACAAATTTCAGATTCTAGCCCCCCTGATCAATATGATGAGTGCTCAATTTATAGGAAATAGAGGTGGTTTTTTCATAAATGAGGGTATTGAATGACTTTTGAAACTTGGAGTTAGTTTCCATGGAGCAAGGGATGAGAGGGTAGGAGGTTAATGAATCCTTAGCCTATCCAATTTTGAGCTCATAGGAGGATATAAGAGATGGGATTCTTCTAGAATCATCTAGAATGAAGGAATATTCCCAAAACCCTATGCAAATTTCGCTCAATGTCGCCCGGTGCAGGTCAAAGAGGGCATAAGTGCACTGCAGTGTAGGCTAGAATTGGCATGCCTGCTCTGTAGTGTAGTTACCCTTGACCAAGGTTGCATTGGTATCCCAAGGAAGCATTTCAGGAAGGCTTAAGGTCAGGAAACTTTCATAGAAGGAAGCGTTCAACGAGTTGAGTTATCTAGGGCATGTAACAACTGAATTAGGGTTTGATGAGCCCTAATAGTACTGATCAGAATGTTAGGAGTGATGTGCCCAAAAATACCTGTAACAGTTTCCCCCTAAAGCATGAAGTTTTACATGATAATGTCGAGTGATATGCTTTACGATGTGATGGAGAGGAACTGAAGCATAGCGTGACCTGCATCAATTACAATACATAACATCATGATATTTTGAGTTTTTCATGAATTTCTGAGGGAAGGCATACCCGTACTCAGCATATAACATAGATATTCCTCTACAGATATAGACCCATGATAGGAGGACCATCTGTGTAAAGCCATTTTACAGATGATTTACTACTCTCTTGAAATCACAACATGGATGGGTGAAACTAGATCTAGGGTCTTCTATCTCATCCAATCATTTTCTCAAGTACGAGTCTAACCTTGTGAATATGTTATTTGAAGTTGAATATGGGAAGACAACATTTTATTACCAACCAATGATGTAAGCCGTTAACAGATGCAAGAGAGATCACCTATAATGATAATGATTCTCAAGGTACTGTAGTACATTCTGCATGGTGTGAATAAATGTTTTAATGTCGAACACCATACATAGTCTTTCGGTCAAAGGCTAGTGATGTCAACTTGTCACCAAAAGTGAGAAACTTTCCATTGATGTATGCAATCCCCAAGGTACTAGAAGGGTGTTTCTAAGTCAACTTCTTGGATAATGTGCTGATGTTGAAAAGAAGTGAATCATTGTAGGAGGGCCTTGATGTATCTCCCTTCAATGACACAAAATTAGTGTAATGATTTTGGAGATGGAATGTGACTGACAACAAAGGGATCAGGAATGGAAGTCATGAAAATGAAGGTTTATGAGTATTGCAAAGGATGAGTTTTACTGAGTGACTTCTATTGAACATGTCGACCACACTGAATGAATTGGCAGCATTGAGCCAAAACCAAAGTGATGGATGGTGTGGTAGACCATAGGTATGATAACCATTAAGCAGATAAACCAACTCAAATAGTCACAGAGATGAAGTGAAAGTGTCATGTTCAAGAGAGACTTGCTACCATAAAGTGATTTATCACTTTTCCCATTTTCCCCAGTCATTGCTAATGAGTACCTCTTTATTTTTTAGCAAGCTTGAGGATGATAGCATATGCTTGTAGTATGATTCCATCCTTCGGGTGAATCCATCACTATGTGATGTTTTAATGAGTCTAGTGAAGGTGAAACGCAGTCTTGTCATGATGGACAAGTTTGTCGCTATTTGATGTTTTAACAAGTTTAATGACAATGAGAACTCAGTCCTTTTCATGTTTATAGAGTTTGACAAGGGACAAAAAGGAAACTCCACAAGTTCGTTTTCGTAAGTTTGTCTCTCAAGTCTGAAAAGGCATAAAATAATACAAGAGAGAACCTATTGACCATGTTCGATCAATGTATTCCTTTTTCGTAAATAATCTATCTAAGTTTGGTAAAGGGTTAAACTCAAACTGAGTAGATGTCATTTCCAATCCATTAAGGAGCTAAAAAGGACAAGCACTCAACAATGTTTTCATATTTTGAGAGTCTGAAAATAGCTTAAAGAGGACTCCACTTAGAGGAACGAGTGGTGTCTAGGATAGAAACTGGTTCCAGTGATGCTGGAACTGCTCAAAACATGCTGATTTATGTGAAGTGGGTGGCCAATAAGACCACTCATTACAACTATTCCTAAAAAAGCGTAAAACAACCAAGTGAAAGTGTATGATCAGCCAAGTAGATAGTGATGACGGAAGGAGACAAACCAAGGCTCATATGACAGAATAGGCTAATAGAATGGCAATCACGAGGGTTAAAATGGAGATGGGTACATTTTTACACAAGCTTTAACCATACAGAACTATGCTTGGATTTAGTTTCATGTTTACACAAGGTTGAAACGAAAAACTATGCTTAGATTCGGTTTCATTTTTACACAAGGGTTCATTTCTACACAAGCTTGAACCATGAAAAAACTATGCTTGAGATTTGTTTACATGCCCTAGCATGATGACTCGATTCTAGTGGCAACATAAATAAAGTAGTTTAACCTTTTCCTGTAGTAGATAGATGAGATGAAGGAACCTATTTGTAGTGTTTCGCTTCCTTGATCTCTTTTGAATCACTCCCATCGCTCCCACTTGAACTAAATCTGCTCAAAAGGTACCTGTATCATGAGAAACATAAAAAATAAACAATCAAAGCATACATGATCTATCTACTATAAAACAATGGAATTGAAGACATTGAAACACATAATCATCACATATATGAACAATTATATGAGAAAGAAATAAAGTCTTTATTAATGTAGAAGGAAGAGTATCACCCAATACAATTCAATCCTTCACCACTCCTCCAGCTTTAGTGCAATTCTCACCACATCAAAAGCATACCATTCTAACAACATAACATTGCTTGACATGAACTCAATTCTCAAACCAGCAGAATTTCCTTGAAAACTTGAAATTATAGCCCCCCTAATCACTATGATGAGTGCTCAATTTATAGGAAATGGAGGTGGTTTTTTCATAAATGAGGGTATTGAATGGCTTTCAAAACTTTGAGTTAGTTTCCATGGAGCAAGGGACAAGAGGATAGGAGGTTAACGAATCCTTAGCCTATCCAATTTCAAGCTCATAAGAGGAGATAAGAGATTGGATCCTTCTAGAATCATCTATAATGTCGGAATATTCCCATAACCCTATGCAAATTTTGCTCAATTTCTTCTAGCGTAGGTCAAAGAGGGCCTATGTGCACCATAGTGTAGGCCAGAATAGTCCTACCTACTCGACACTGCAGCTACCCCATACCAAGGTTGCGCTGGTGCCCCAAGGAGGCATTTGAGGAAGGCTTGAGGCCAGGAAACTTTCATAGAATGAAGAATTCAATGAGTTGACTTGTCTAGGACATGTAACAACTAAATTATGGTTTGATGAGCACTAATATTATTGATCTAAATGTTGGGAGTGATGTGCCCAAATAGCCCTGTAACAGTTTCCCCCAGAAGCACGGAGTCAAAAATGATAATGTCGAGTGATATGCTCTATGATGTGACAGAGAGGAACTAATGCAGATGGTGACTGACATCGATTACAATACATAACATCATGATATTTTGAATTTTTCATGAATTGTTGAAGGAAGGATTACCCATACTCAGCATATAAACTTTTCATTACATGTACATAGATAGTCCTCTATAGATATAGACCCATGATAGGATGACCATTTAGTTAAAGCCATTGTATAGATGATTTACTACTCTCCTGAAATCATAGCCTGGATGGATGAATATAGATCTGGGGTCTTCTATCTCGTCCAATCATTTGCTCAAGTCTGAGTCTAACCATGTGAATATTTGATTTGAAGTCGAACATGGGAAGACAATGTCTGATCACCAGCTAATGATGTAAGTCGTTAACAAACATGATAGAGATCCCTGATAATGATAATGATTCTCAAGGTACTACAGTACATTCTCCATGGTGTGAATAAAAGTTCTGATGTCGAACACCATACGAAGTCCTTTGGTCAAAGGCCAGTGATGTCAACCTATCACCGGAAGTGAGAAACTTGCCATTGATATATGCAAGCCCCAAGGTACTAGAAGGGTTTCTCTAAATCAACTTCCTGGATAATGTGGTGATCTTGACAAGAACGAATCATCGCAGGAAGTCCTTGATGTATCCCCCATCAACAACATGAAATTAGTGTAATGATTTTGGAGACGAATTGTGACTAATGACACAGGGTTCAGGAATGGAAGTAATGAAAATGAAGTTTTATGAGTATTGCAAAGGATGAGTTTTATTGAGTGACTTCTCTTGAACATGTCAGTGACACTAAATGAATTGGCAGCATTGACCCAAAACCAAAGTGATGGATGGTGTGATAGATCATAGGTATGATAACCATCAAGTAGATAACCCAGCCCAAATAGTCACAGAGATGAATTTAAAGTGTCATGTTCAAGAGTGACTTGCTACCATAAAGTGATTTATCCCTTTTCCCATTTTCCCCTGTCATTGTTGAACATCACCTCTTTCTTTTTTAAGAAGCTTGAGGAGGATAACATATGCTTGTAGTATAATTCCACCATTCGAGTGAATCCATCACTATGTGAAGTTTTAACAAGTTTAGTGAAGGTGAAACTCGGTCTTTTCATGATGGAAAAGTTTGTTGTTATTTGATGTTTTAACAAGTTTAACGACAATGAGAAATCAATCCTTTTCATGTTTAGAGAGTTTGAAAAGGGACAAAAAGGAAAATCCACAAGTTCTTTTTCGTAAGTTTGTCTCTCAAGTCCGAAAAAGCATAAAATAATACAAGAGAGAACCTATTGACCATGTTCGATCAACATATTCCGTTTTCGTAAATAATCTATCTCAGTCTGTAAAAGGGTTAAACTTATACTGAGTAGATTTTGTTTCCAATTCGTGAACGAGATGAAAAGGACAAGTGCTCGGCAATCTTTTTATATTTTGAGAATCTGAAAAGAGATTAAAGAGGACTCGACTTAGAGGAATGAGTGGTGTCTAGGATGGCAACTAGTTTCAGTGATGTTGGAACTTCTCAAGACATGTTGATTTATGTGAAGAGGCTGGCTAATAAGACCACTCATTGCAACTGTTCCTAAAAAAGGCTAAAACAACTGAGTGAACATGTATGATCGGCCAAGCAGATAGTGATGATGGAAGGAGAAAAACCAAGGCTGATCTGATAGAAGAGGCTAATAGAATGGAAATTGTCAGGGTTAAAATGGAGATGGGTTCATTTTTACACAAGCTTGAACCATAGGGATCTATGCTTGGGTTTAGATTCATGTTTACACAAGCTTGAAATGAAAAACTATGCTTGGATTCAGTTTCATTTTTACATAAGGGTTCATTTTTACACAATCTCGAACCATGAAAAAAACTATGCTTGAGATTGGTTTACATACCCCAACATGATCACTCGATTCTAGGTGCATGCCCCGCAAGCTTCATTGCATTCACCTAAGTAGACTAATCTTGGCTATGAGGTGGATGGAATGAAGGTTCATTTACAACATCAAGTGAAAGACTCGACTGGGATTTTATGAGATCTAATCAAAGACTTGAATTGGAACTTTTCTTCAGGGGACTTGTTTCATTTTTTAATGAGGTTGACATAGTAAAAGAACCATCCTCATATTCCTTGTTTCATTTTTTAACGAGATTGACAGAAGACAAGGATCTCTTCTCAGGGACTTGTTTCATTTTTTAATGGGGTTGACACAGTAAATGAACTATCCTTATATTCCTTGTTTCATTTTTTAACGACGTTGACACAAGACAAGGAACTATACTAATACCCTTTGTTTCAGTTTTTAACGAGGTTGAAACAAGACCAAGAGCTATCCTCATGTTCCTTGTTTCATTTTTTAACGAGCTTGACACAAGACAAGGAACAATGCTCATACCCATTGTTTCATTTTTTAATGAGGTTGAAACAAGACCAGGAACTATCCTCATGGAACCTGTTTCATTTTTTAATGAGGTTGACACAGTAAAATATCTATCCTCATATATCCTGTTTCATTTTTTAATGAGGTTGCCACAAGACCAGGAACTATCGCCATGATTCCTTAATCACGACCCATAAGAGGTCATGACTTCCAAGAGGTTCTCATCAGATCGGAGAACAATGCTCTAGAAGGGATGTGTAGCAAGGAATCCATTAGAGATATCTGGTTCCAATTCCCCTAGTACATAATGCAAAACATCACATAATTGATTGTCAGTTGATGTAGTCATGGAATAGGTTGCCACATAATTGACCCATGGAAAGGAATATACCATTAGGACAAAAGGAACATTTATTGAATATGGTTGACTCAAAGCCATATTTGGACTGGGAAACGAAAACTGGTCAATGGTGATAATTCTTCCTTCATGTGGGAAACACATCACTCGAAAGAGTGTTGAAACAATAAATCCCATGTCATAAACATAGCCGCTCTCAAGAAGTAAATTGTAATCTAAAGGGCCTGGGACTACCATGACATTGAAATAAACAAATTTTCCTCCCAAAATAATAGGCAACTAGGGAAGGATTCCTAATGGTTTAATGGTTCCTCTATTAAAAAGAAATAGATTCTAGGTACTAGGCACAAGCGGCGCTGAATTGAACGCCTGCCAAGCAGTGGAGGAAATGATACTTACAGATGCACCTTCATCTATAATAGTGCCAGATACAATCATATTATAAATCTATACTATGATCTAGAAAGGCACATAAGAAGGAATACGACATCCTACCAGTCAATTGCAATCAAAGGAAGTGACCAGACTACTTGGAGGGGGTACCATAAGAATGGGAGAACTACTCCTCTTGAGTTACGAGAACGAGAGGATTTTTCTCTTGTATTGCTGGAATAGGAGGGTTGCCTCCAATCCCATTGGAATATGAAGAAATGAAAAGAACCTGCGTGGTATCATACTCAGTCTCTATGGGAAAGGTACAATTAACTGAAGGGAAATCGAGTGAAATGTTTCCTTCACCTATGATTCCTCAGGTATAGACTTGTGGGATTCACATTCATAGAGAGTGTGTTTGACCAACAATTGATTTAAGTCAGTCACTTCATCAACTAGTGAAGGATTAAGGGAGAGTCTCTTGTAACCATATGGAAGTCATTGCATAGAAGTAGGACGGTTATCCAACAATTTTTGGGCTTCATCTAGATAGGAGGAAATGTGAATGGGGTGATTCCCTTCACATAACCTACAGGTAAACTTAAATTTACCCTTCTTTCCATGAATTTTACTAACACTAGTCAATTGTGTGTCACTAGCATGTTTTCCAGAAGTTGATGAAACAAGATGATGTGAACGAGAACACCATTCTTCTAAGATCTGAGGAATACCAGAACAATTTCGGAGAAGAAGGTCTCCCACACAAAGTTTGCAAGGATACCGATGTTTGTGAGGCTTATCCGACGATTTCTCATCAAAAATTGCAATCAAAGTAATGGTTGCTTGGTTGCCCGCCGCTGAATTTTCTTCTTCTTCTTCTTCTTCCCTTTCTTCTTCTTCTTATCCACCTGGTTACTAGTGTCAATACTTTCACCAAGCGAAGAGGAATAAGGGGAGGAAGAAACAACTGATGAAGAAGATAAAGGGTCAACCTTAGGATCAACTGGAGGTTGATTTTGTCTAGTTGTAGGAATATTCAGTTGCGGGACCAAGCAGGTTGAGAACAAACATACTGGAGAGCCAATCGTAAGTCCCAAAAGATATAGTGTAGCTATATAAGTAGCACTAATATTTCCAAAAGGAGGAAAAATACTAGGATTCCCATCAAAAGGAATTCCTTGATCGGTGGTCTCTGGAGTTGTTGCCATATGTCTCAATCTAAGATCAACTAAGGAGTGACATGGACGATGTTATCTATGGTCAATTAATTTTATTTTAATCAAAATAACATAACAAAACAAAAGAGGGATAATCTAGGCAAAAGGACTACTAAGTAACTATGAACTGCAATATACTGCCTCAGTAAACCAAGGACGTAACATACGTGCAGGAAATCTTCCCGAATGTTGTGTTTGATGTATCACAGTGTACAAGGTGGCTGACTCGGTTACCTAAGGATAGATAGCAACCTAATTTAGTCCTCCCATATATACTCGAAAGTACATGGAGGCCCAATCTGTGTTAGCATTGTCTAATGCGAAACTGCATAGTGAGAGCATTCCTTTATATTTTTTGTATTATAACACCGCCCTATATACTCGAAGGTACGTGGACGAGCTACGATATACTACATATGTGGAATGAGGTATCATGATCAGAATGTGTCATAGGAAATTAGTGACAGCTTCTATGTTTTACAACGCCGGAACATGTCTCTAGCCTAGAACCTCTAAATGTTATTCGTTAGGTGACAATGCTCCATTAGGTTAATTGAGATAACTTTTAAGTTGATCTTGATTAAGATTTTTTTTTCAGGTTCACCGTGTGATGTCTTTGAAATTCCTAGAATGAAACTATAATGAGAAACATTCTTTTCATTTTAATTTGAACAATGAAAACCTTAACTACAAGGGATAGAGTAATCAAAATGTTTAATCAGTGAGAAAAGAGCACATCTAATGCAATTTACCTATATTATTCCCACAAGCACACACAAGCCTCTAGATGCATAATGCAAGTTTTTATTTTCATTTCCCTTAATGTTTGGATGAACAAAAGGAAACTAAATTCACATACAATCAGTCAATAATTTTTGCAAGAAACAAATACTTTACGACAATTCTTTTTTCAAAGAAATGAAGTCTTTACGACACTTCCTTTTAATAAAAGATTAATCGAATATAAGCTAACTTTGACAATGAATTGATAATGATAAAGAAATAATTTAAGAAACACTAAATAATCAAGGCCAAAGTAGGGCTAGGAGGAGAAATACAACTTGATTTCAAAACCATAAGAATCATTGATGTTTCAGCAAGCAAAAACAGAAGCAACTTCAGAAAAATTAAGCCAAAGGTGGCTTTTCTAGCCTAAGAAGAATCAACACAGGCCAGAGTGGGAAAAATTTCATTGTATTTCACTATCTATAAGGCAAGGGCTGCTCTATAGCACACTATGTCAAGACCAACATTGTGCTGGTGCCAGAGAGTCAAATCAAGAGACATTAAAGCACAATTTTTTACTAAAAACACTTCAAAAATACTGAAATAAGACCAATAAAGTCAATGAAAGTCTACTAGGGTGTAATATGATGAGGGTAAGCCACCAAGAATGACATTCGTTCCCCTGTATGCTTGCCAATTTGTTATATGGAATTTGCATCTACGAATAAACACCTTTTCCCTAGGTGGGTAGCTACACCTAAAACAATAGAAGGAAAGTAGTTTAACCTTTTCCTATAGTAGATAGATGAGATGAAGAAACTTACTTGTAGTCTTTCGCTTCCTTGATCTCTTTTGAATCAATCCCATCACTCCCACTTGAACTAAATCTCGTCAAAAGGTACTTGTATCAAGAGAAACAGAAACAAGAAATGATCAAAGCATACATGATATATCTACTATAAAACAACAGAATCGAATACATTGAAACACATAATCATTACATATATGAATAATAATATGAGACAAGGAATAAACTCTTTATTAATATAGAGGGAAGAGTATTAGCCAATATAGTTTGATCCTCTGCCACTCCTCCAGCTTTAGTCCAACCCTCGTCATATGAAAAGCACACCATTCTAGTAGCATAACATTGCTTGACATGAAATCAATTTTCAAACCAACAAAATTTCCTTACAAACTTTAGATTCTAGCCCCCTTTATCACTATAATGAGTGCTCAATTTATAGGAAATGGAGGTGTTTTTCTCATAAATGATGGTATTTAATGGCTTTCAAAACTTTGAGTTATTTTCCATGGGGCCAGGGATGAGAGGATAGGAGGTTAATGAAAACTTAGCGTATCCAATTTCGAGCTCATAGGAGGAGATAAGAGATGGGATCCTTCTAGAATCATCTTGAATGAAGAAATATTCCTAGAACCCTACGCAATTTTCACTCAATCTCGCCCAGCGTAGGTCAAAGAGGGCCTAAGTGCACTACAGTGTAGGCTAGAATGGGCCTACCTGTTGTGCAACACAGTTACCCCTAACCAAGGTTGCGCTGGTGTGCCAAGGAGGCATTTCAAGAAGGATTGAGGCCAGGAAACTTTCATAGAAGGAAGAATTCAATGAGTTTACTTATCTAGGGCATGTAACAACTGAATTAGGGTTTGATGAGGTCTAATAGTAATTATTTGAATTTTGGGAGTGATGTTCCCAAATAGGCCTGTAACATGTACCCTTATATATTTTTACATGGATTTTTAACCAGGGATGTTACAAATACATATATGTCCATGAAAAGCATTCATAAAACTCTATATTAGAACATAACCGTAGTTCCCTTGATTGGATCTACAAAATACCATGGGCATAAAACCATCGTGCCCAAAACCATGTGTGAAATCCATACACAAAACCATAGGTAGTTCCACCCAAGAAATATAGTGTCAAAAAAAAAAACTCGTGGCACTACCCCATACCCCGTACCACACCCAACATGGAGGTGGAGATGGTTTTCTCTAAGAATCCCTCGACATGTGGGTAAGGACATGAAAATTTTTCAAGGTATGGTGACAGAATTCTGAGGCATCCAAGCTTGTTTTGGTTTTGTGATCTCTTGACCAGTTATGGCGAGGTTACGGTAGTTTGAGGGTGGAGGTGGTTTAATCTATAAATTCCCTTGTTTATTTATGTCTTGCTTTATCCCATGAGATTCCACATTCATTCTTGGAAAATGGAACTGGCGTGATTGGATGAAAGAAAGATTTGGTTCACCTCAATCTATGGTTAGGTGGTATGTCGAAGTCCCTAACTTGGTTGGCTTATGCATAAGTTAATATGAGCTATTTATCTATTGTACTCTATGAGAATTTATACTTGTTATTATGTGGATTTGATGGTTGTTTTGTCATGGTTATTATTATTATTATTATATGTTGGTTAGAAGCATTGTTCTATAATATGTTCTAGCTATGGCTATTGTTATGTTTGGAAAGTTGATTAATGGTTAATGAATCTATGGTCTAATAAGTGTGGTCGCAACTACTTGAGACGACATTAGACCTCATCAGTGATTGACAACTAAAGAACATATATTTAAACTCATATATGCATTCATGACCTATAACTTACCCATTTATCAAGTGTTTGATGAAATGTCGAGTATGTTCTAGTCAATCTAAGACATGTTTCTAACTCTGGTTTTAATGTTTAACTAAGTTTTTATGTCATTTATCATTATGAGAAGTCCCAGGAAGTTCTTGGAAGTGGTTTGGAGGTTGGCCTGGAATTCTGGCTTAGATCTTGAGACTGCACCTTTTGAACTGGGCAATTTATGTCAGCTCCACATGGAGCAAGGATTGTGAGTGTGGTTTGAGGCTCACTACCACATGAGAGTAGTGTGTAGGGTGAGGTTGGGAGTCTAGGTTAGTGAATAGAAGTTCCAAGTCAAAGATTGACAACCTGGGTGTTTCTTCAACTCCTATGTGATATTTAGCCCCTACAGAATGTCAATTCATGGTCAATAAGTCTTAGTTGTAGGTCCTCTTAGAGCCTAGATTTACCTCAGGCTGAAAAGGTAAGCTTCTAGGTCCACATCAAACCACACTCAGCTTGGTAACTATCCCTACCAGGTCAGGAGAGGGCTCTCTCCGGGTTAATCTCAGCTAATTATGGTCACTAAGGGCTTCAGATGACTGATATAGCTACTAATATTAGGCCAGGTATATATGTAAAAGAGTTTGTTTGATAAAATGATGTTTTGTGGGCTCTAAGGGAAAGGAAGATTTTGGGTGTAGGGAATGAGGCACAGTCTTGCAGGGATTTCGATGGGGCAAGGTAGGCAACTATATTTGGCACTATAAATCAAGTGAAGTGGATGGATCAGACTGAGGAAGAGTTGAAGAGGGCAAGGGAAGCCATTGATCCTCTCCAAACAGTGGAAAACATCAAGAAACTAAAGAAAACTTCAAGTAGAGCACTGTAATTTCAATGTATTCTGCTTACACTCTTGTTTGTTTCAGCTGAGAAGAAATAAGAGAGAAGTGATACACATAACACATGAATAAATTCACAAATACATAAGAAAGAACTATGCCAGAATAGATGCCACAGGGATCCCAAAGAATGCCGCAAATCCTGGTCTCAATTCCTTAGCCAAAATACTGATGTGAATGTACAATGAATCTCTAGGCTTTCTCAAGAGTCCAACCATGCTAATGACTAGAAAAAAACATAATATAGACAAACATAGCTCATCCTTGCCTCTAGGGGTTGAGCTCACATGTTTAGGATCTGATCCAACTGATCCTATACTAATAACTAGAAACTAGGCAACATAACAACATGCCTCTAGAAACAAGGAAACTTATTCATTCAATTTCAAACAACCTCTAAACTGATGAATCTACCTATACAAGTAAAAATATAACATATTTACATCATGATACATCAATTTTCATCTTACATCATAAATTTTCCGTTAGGAAAGTGAAAAAGTCAAACTAGGCAAAGTTGGGCGAAAAACAGAGCAAAACTTGGTCAAACTGGCAATTTTTCCTCTATGTGCTGCCCCTGATTCTCTATGCGCCGCACATGTTTGGACCCACGTTTCGAGGCCTTCCTAGTGTCAAAATTAGCTCCATATGTTCTTTTTGGAAAGGTCCATCTGTCTTCTTTACAACCCAAGTGGAATTTTTCAATTTGGCCTTCATTTTCCCTATCAAAAATCAAATCTCCCAAAATTGCTTCCTGTGTGTCAAAATAGGGGCAGTGAGGTCATTTTTTGAGTGTTTTTGACCTCTTTGAGGGCTCAAAACCTGCCCAAATTTCTTGGCCATATGTACGCAAGCATAACGTTTCATGAAAAATCTAGAAATGCAAAGTTTTTGTGATTTGGAGCCCTCTAGCAAAAGCGAGCGCCACATGGTGCAACGCATAGGGAGGAAAACTCTGTTTTTTGTGCAAAAAAATTCCAAAATGCACAAATTGCTCCAAATTTTTTGAAATTTGGGCTGGACCTTCTTTATCAAGAGCTATGTTGAGCCAAGGATGCCTTAGCCAATATCCGAAGTTGATCATGCTCCTTTTGCCTCTTTTGCCTCTTTGATGCGCTCCTTAATTTTTCCTTTAAACTCCTTATTCACGCCTTGCAAACTTTATTGCTTGCCATGTAATGAAAATCCATGTGTCTCAGCAATGCCTTGTCCTTTTCGGCCTTGTCCAGTAGTCTCTCTAAGTGGATGTTGACTCTCTCGAGCCAATATTCCTGATCAGCGTTGATCTCTTGCTCAAGAGAAGTCAACTCCACCCTCCTCCTTTGGGCAGCTTGGCGATTCTCCCGAATGTTTTGTAACTCCATAATCACTTGCTGATCTTCAAGCTGCTTATTCCTTTTCTCCAAGTATTTTATAATCCACTTAGCCCTCTCCAAGTTGAGGTACAAGGCTTTGATTTCTGTCTGCTGCTCTTGGATGATCCCTTTGAGATTTGTGCTTTGTGGGACCATGAGTGTATCATCATCCTCGATAAGAATAAAGTCCCGCTCACCTGAAGGCCCCTCATCCTGCATTGGCCTCTTGCCTTTATCCTAAACCTGTGGTGCTGATGCCGGAAGTGAGGCCCCTTCCACCCCAGGTGGAGATAACACTCGCTTTGCTGCCGCGAACAACTTCCTATTGCCCCTCTGATAATCAAAATTGGCACAGTAGCGACCTGTGTCTCATGACCCTCATGTTGATAAGAAGGTCCACCTCTCTCATGCAAAGCCTCTAAAGGTCCCTGAGGAGCTGTGAAGAACTCATGAGAGATGAAATCATCCCAAGTGATGCCCTGCAAGCCAAGCTGATGAATAACCACAATTTTAATAAGAGAAAAATGATAAATATTGTTAAGCTACTGCTAAGGGGTCTTGTGCTGCACTAGAGTGGTCATCCTTTCAATATTTCAGCACATGAAGTAAGGGATTTTCATCATCCGTACCCCAGTAAAATGCATGAGCAGCCTGATATGATAAGCATGCAAACGGGAGAATCGGCCCTCACAGCTGAATACTTCATGATCAATTTCATTAAAGGATCATATTCATCTCTGAGGTATCGAAAAGGAAACACTCTCTTGAGCTGCCTCAAGAGGTTGGACTTAATATACGGTTCATAATGTTGCGAGTCAATTTTCTGCCTCTTGTTCCATGGCTCTCCAATGTTAGGTATGCCAGTTGCTAATGAAATGGATTTTGGTGTTAATGTGAAAGTGACACCAGCTAGTGTGGCCTGATCACCATGTAAATGCAGCACAAATAGATTCCAACTCATGATGAAACTAAATGCTAGCAACCTTCTCACAAAATTCATAACATGACTGATGTTGGAAACAAGAGATAGCAAGAGGGCAGGCTTGCAATTCAGCAAGGGTGGTTGGTTCTTCTCTTAAATGTTTGCCACCTCTATGAGGCCTCCTAGGTGGATGTCCCTATGTAGGTGAGTCACTTTGGGTCTCCTCCTCATACTCATATGAAGAATTAGATGCGATGGTTGCTGGTAAGTAAACTGTCTTAGAGAAATAGGTGTTGATATGTCAAACTGTCTTGAACTACCTTTTTTGTTTTTTGATGATGTGTTTCACCTTTGCCACCAAGGGAAATAGTGAAATGAGGGACTGTAAGGGGAGGAGAAATAGTGGATAATTTAGGGACTGTTGGGATAGATTTTAGTTAGGGAAATATAGGATATTTTTGGAGTTTTGTATAGGATTATGGTTTGGGGATTTAAAATTGGGATTTTGGGAAAGGAAACTTGGGATAGAGGATTAGTGAATTTAGGGGCTAGGGGAACTTAGTGAATAGTTAAATCAAGGGACAAATGGAAGAAGGGAGTGATGGAGGAATGGTAGACTTGGTAGCAAAATAGTTAATCAAACCCTAGGCAGCAAGTTTCTTGGAATTTCAAATGGTAGGGTTTGATTTTTTAAACAATTACCATTCATCAACCACCATGATATAGCACCAAAATTGGATAAAAAAAATAATGATGGAGGCTCTACCTACCTACTTGTCACAAGGCATATTCGTGTGATTTTTGGCGATTTGGGACAAGTTTTAGCAGTTTCGAGCTCTCTAGTTGTGTGCGTTGTGCATCCATCCCAATGCGTTGTGCCCCACGTATGCGTCGTGCCCTTGCAAATTAACAAAGGAATCTGAGGCCCAGTGCACCGCTTGGTGAGTGCGCTGCACCTCCTGCCCAGTGCGCCGCGCCGAGCAACTTAGTGCATTTTTCACCCAAACTTTGTCACTTGCTCACCAAAATTGCTTGGCCTTGCTTCTAGTTTGCAAATGAACTTTTCAAATGAAGGAATAGCTTATAAACAAAGAGCTTTTGAAATTTTGGCTCATGAAACCCACTTTCATAATGTTTTGGATTTTACTTTTTTTTTAAACTCTGTTTTTTGGACTTTTCACTTCTTTTTAGCTTTGCAATGAACCAAATGACCTGAGCTTTGCTTGTTTTGAAAGTGTTGGAGCTTTTTGGGCTAAGGAAATAAACTAGGGTACAGATGAAGGAATTTACAATGAGGAAAACAAAATTTTCATGATTTTTGTACAATAAAAGTTAAATACTCTGTTTTTTTCCTCAAAACAGAGTTTTGAGGAAAAACACAATTTCAAACACTTGGCGATGAAATTTATTGATGTTGAAAGCTCCTCATGGCCTGCTGGTAATTATTGGACACTTTGAAACATTTTTTTAACAAAACCTAATGAAACCCTGGACCTAATTGACAATGAAAATCCTAAAAAGACTTTTGCAACCTTTAATATAAAAAGAGGACTGTAAATGCCTTTTGATGAGCAAACATGAACCAGTAGGTAAATGACATGAGGGAAATTGTAGGAAAGCCACTTACGTCAAATGACCCATGTGCCTAATGGAATGCAGATGACTGGGCGGGACTCCTAATATGAAATGCAACAAGAGTATTTGATCTCTGATGGAGGGATGAAGATACCAACACTAACATTGGCTCCAATGGGGATGGTAGCTCCTTGGAGGTGCCAAGAACTACAGATCTCTGGGAGAGCTGACAGTGTCGTCGTCCATTGGGCTATGGAGTCAATAACTTCAACGGAACAAAACTGAACTCATGAATTAAAGACTCAATTTCAAGACTGAATATGACTCAACACTGACCCATTTTCAACACTGAAATTGACTGGAAGACCTGACTCTAACAAACCAAACTCAAAACTGAAATCAAACTTCAACCTTATAGCCTTCACCTTGGGCCCCAAGCTAAAGAATGAGAACAGTACACACTTGCAATGGAATTTAAACAAACCAGTATATACAATCATGAATAGAACAACAGAAAACATTTCACAATAATATCACTTGAGGAGCCAACAATTGACCGCTCCACCCAGATAATCTTTGCCATTTAGCTTTTGCAATAGGAAAGTGTTCTGACCCCTATATGCAGCAATCTTGTACAGTCCTTTCCAAAGATTTTCAAATTTGCCATGTTTACCTTTCTCCTCATTCCTTGCATCCCATTTCAGCACTATGTCTCCTATATCAAACCTGTCTACCTTCACTTTTCGGTCATATATTCTCTTGATTCTTTCATGCAGCTTGAAAGCATTCTGAAATACATCCTCCCTAGTTTGCTGCAAATGAATCATTTGATTGATCCCCTGCTGCAAACCATCATCTTTGTTGCTTTCTTCTTGTAGGAGTTTCACCACCGGGACTGCCAAAGAGGATGGGAAAACTGTGTCCACACCATATACAAGTTCAAAAGGAGACATGCCTATAGACTTTTTGTGACTTACCCTGTCTGCCCAAAGTGCATTGACTAGCTTTTTGTGCCAACTTTTCTTGTTAATTTCCAGCAGCTTTTTGATAATGTTAACAAGAGACTTATTTGAGGATTCGGCCAATCCATTGCCCTGTGGATAATAGGAAGTCGAATGCCCCAAAGTGATTTGATACTTATGAAAAAAATCAATCATTCTTTTCAATTTGAAGGTTGCTGCATCATCAGTGATCAACTTATTGGGACAACCAAAATGAGACAAAATATTATTTTCAAGAAAGGAGACAATTACCGAATTGGTGGCCTGCCTTGTAGGAATTGCCTCTATCCATTTGGTGAAATAATCCATCGTCGTGAGGATCCACTTATGCTGCAAGGATGAATCTAACTGATGAAATCCAAACCCCACTGCTAAAATGGAGCACTGACTTCAATGGGTTTGAGTGGAAAAGGCTGCAACTTCCTCTTACCTTGGAAAATGTGACACTCATGGCAGTTGGCCATTGTTTTGTACAGATCAAAAAAAAGGGTTGGCCAATAATACCCGACTCTCAAGATTTTATTGGCAGTTGTCTTCCAGAAAAGATGGCCTTCGCAATCCCCTTTATGAAACTCCTCCATTACCTGTTTCGCTTCTTCTTCCACTAAACAATTTAACAAGACACCACCGGGGTCTTTCCAATAAAGTGCACCATTCATGACACAAAATTTTGCAGCTTTCAATTTCAGTGTGCTACTCTTGTTCTTAACCATTCCACGTGGTGATGACAGATTTTAGAGTACATAAATAATGTCCGAATACTAAGGAGAAAGGAGGAACATTTTTTATACATGTATGGGCAGATTCTATTTGTTTTCCTTAGACATAGCAACAATTAGATTAATGTCTAGGACATTCAGATTTGAATCAGCCATTAGTTTGGCCAGCCCTTGTCCTTTAATGAGATTTGTCGGTTTGATTTCTAGATCATACTCCAACAAGGCAGTAATCCATTTTCCCCTCCTCCCCTCCGGATCTGTTTGCACTAGGACATCCTTAACAACAGCATTAGGAACATAAGCAAGGATGTGAGAATGAAAAATATAAACCCGAAAGTCTTTCAATTCCTTTACCAAAGAAAGGGCATATCTTTCAATAATATTGTACTTCAATGCTGCATCCCTTATGGTTCTGCTAAAAAAAGCGATTGGCTTCTCCAGTTGGTCTCTTTTTTGCATCAAGACCGCTACCATAGTATCATTCGAGGCAAACGAAAACAAAATAAAATCTTGATTATAGTCTGGGCTGATCAAAACTGGAGCTGAAGAAAGTGCTAATTTCACTAAATTGAAAGATTTTACCACTTCCTCCGTCCACCTTACTACATTATCCTTTTTTAGCATATTTGTGATCTCCCTTAAGTGTTCTGCAAGATTGGGTACAAAGCGACGTAAAAAATTTATCTTACCATTGAAGGATTGGATTTCTTTCTTACCTTGTGGAAAGTCAATCTTTTGAATGGCCTCCACCCGATCTGGATCAATGCGGATGCCCTCCTTTGAGATGATGTGCCCAAGAAGTTTGCCCTCATCCATGGCGAACAAACTCTTCTTTGGATTGAGTGAGATGCCATACTTCTTACACCATTGAAACACAATTTTCAAATGATAGGTGATCTTCATATGAATTAGAGAAAACAGTTAAGTCGTCAAGGTAAACAACAAGGAAAACATCTTTTTCATTGGCAAATGCGATATCCATCGCCCGCTCAAAGGTTTCACTAGCATTTTTCATTCCAAAAGGCATCTTTTCATAGTGAAAGGTTCCCCACGGAGTGGCGAACCTTGTTTTTTCTCGATCATCCTCATGGACCAGAATTTGGTTATAACCCGAATAACCATCAAGTAGCGACATCCTAGATGCTCCAAGTACTCGCTGAAGTATATGATCCATCTTGGGTAGTGGATAGTTGTCCTTCAAAGAAACTTTGTTCAGATTTCTAAAATCAATACATAGTTGAATCTCACCTGTTTTCTTGCGCACAGGCACCAAGTTTGAAATCCAATCTGAAAACATTATGGGAACTATGATACCAGCTTTATACAATCAGTTCACTTCCTTCAATCGATGGTAGCAACTTTGGATTTATTCTCCTTAGCTTTTGACGAAATGGCTTTTGATTTGGCTTGAACGGAATGACATGCTGAATGATACTTGTATCATATGACTTCAAATAAGAATAATCCCAAGCAAAAATATCAGTGAAGAAGATAACAAACTAATATACTTGGCCTTTACCTGTGTAGGCAATACTTTTGACAATTTTACCATCTTCGGATTTTCAGCTGATCCAATGTTTACAACCTCCACTCCCTTTTCGGTTGGCTGCAAGCTTGGTTTCTGTGCCACATCATCATGATCGAACAGCTCCTCTAAAGGGATTAGACTTTTAGGAATGATGTTTTCTTTGAGCTGCAAAACCTCCATCTGATTTACCTCTATATCTGCATCACCATCATCATATTCCACATCAATAGAAGTGTCTTTTAATTTACCTTTGTTTTGGAGAAATTCATCGATCTCATCATCATCTGAAACACTTGACATTATCTTTGATTTTCCGGGATAGCTGGGCGGTGTTTCATGTGAATCTCAAACTTGTTGTTTGAGTTCATTGACACTTTCAAATTACTTACTGTTGTTGCAAGTGAATCAGCAATGATATTTTGAGCACGAGGAACACAAGTTAAAGTATAATTTGAAAATACTCTCAAAATATCAAGCACTGCATTTCGGTAAGCCCGCATTCTAGGATGTTTTTCTTGGTATTCCCCTTTCACTTGCCTGATAACCAGCTCGGAGTCGCCATACACTGAAATCCTTTTAACATTCAACTTTCTAAGAATTTTTAAACCAGCAATTAAAGCTTCATACTCAGCCTCATTATTTGAACAATCAAAATCTAGTTTATCAGAGCAGACCCTTACATTGCTTGGCACTTTGTTTGGAGCGAAAATAGGGTTGCGAATCCAAATGCCAATTCCAGCGCCTTCCCTTCCAATAGTGCCATCAAAATCCATGACCCACAAGCCCACTTCATCCTCTTCCAAGTGCTGAAATTCCTTATTTGTTGTTTCTTGTCCTTGCTGTCCATCTTTATGCTGCTGGTGGAAGGCTGATTGCTCAGTGGCTTGCCTTTCTTGTTTCAAAACTTCTCTGAAATTTTTAGAGATCTCAGGAATGTCTTCTACCTCAACTACTTGACTATTTACATCATTAAAGCTATCTGAATACAAAACAAATGATTCTAAATTAGTATGTACATAGTTGATCGGATGATTTACCGGTTTCTCCTTGCTAGTGATCATGTATTTCATCTTTTGTTCCCGATATAGTTTCCTCAT